>JAENJI010000206.1:0-129035 GCA_018901935.1 Pugionium cornutum | reverse complement strand
GATTCCACATACAAACCTTCATTCTGAGAATTTGTTACTTTTCCACTTTCGATTAGCTCCATTTCCTTAGACTTAGCTGATGTTGTGACCTCATTCAACTTTAAAGTACCTCTCTTTTAGGGTTTCCTTGAGTTGATCATACATGTTAGACAGGGAACTTAGAAGTAGAATTGTTTGTACTTCTTCTGAAATTTCAACTCCTATGTTGTTGAGATCTGTCACCAGCCTTAGAAAGTCGTCTACATTGGTATCAATGTTTTTGGAGTCATCCATCTTGAAAGTATAGAATCTCAACTGTAGGTAGATCCGATTCGGAAGAAATGTCTCCATGTATAACTTGTTTAGGGTATACCACATGGATACCGCTGTCTCACACTTAGAGATTTTCCTGAGCACCTGATTCCCCACACGTTCAAAACAATCAGATCCTTAGCCTTTTCTGATTTTTTAAACTTTACCAGGTCAATCTGTGAGATGTTGTCTTCTATGCCTTCTTTTGCCTCTTCACCAGATTTATCTTTTGTAACCACTGAATCCTTGAGCAACTTTTCATCTGTTAGGATATCTTTCAACCCTAAAACCCCAAAGTGAGCCATCATTCTCACTTTCCATATAGAAAAGTCTCCTATCCCATCAAACCTGTCAACCTTAATCCGTGAACTCATCATTAGGTCTTCAAATCTGTTGTGCCTTTGAATTTCCCAGCAACTCCAAAATCCATATTTCCCAACACACCCCTTGCAATAAACCTGAAAGCTCTCATACCACTTGTTAGGATTTTAGGGTCTTTTCCTGATTGCCTTTGGTGTTGGTTTTGGATTGCTTAAAACAAGAACACACAATTTGATTACTGAGTTTCCAATTAAGGTACCTCTCGGATAGGATCTGTCTTCTACAAACTTCCACTATAAATCTGATGAAGACTTACAATGAACCAACTCTAGAGAAAATAGATTTAGAAAGAAAAATACAATGACCTTAATTTTTCTCTCTCTCTCACTCTCCTCTCTCTCTCTTAGAAACTCTCACGACAGCCTCCCTTTTGGCTTCTACTCAATTTCTCTCTTTCCCTTAATCCATGTTTATGCATTATAGAAATTAGGGTTGTTTTTCTCGTTTGGGCTTCAGTGGGCCAAATAAAAATACAAGAGAATATGGGCATAGATCTACATTATCCATAAATTAAAATTAAAAGTGATAATATAAGAAGTAAGAACATTGAAATTTAATATCTAATTAATAAAAAATAAATTAATCAATGAATAAATCATTTTAAAATCTGGCTCATCTAGGGAAAAACTTACAAATTCCAAAAATCTCACATCTTCTATAGAATCAAAAGTATCTCCACTCACATCGCACATCTTGGATTTTTAATTCATATATTGATCAGAATTTCTTGATAAAAAAAACGTAAATTATTGTGAATGTAAACCAAGTCTTGAACACGACTTGGATTCAATCTATTTCTTTTCAATGAGTGAATAAATGAGTAAGTATTCCAACTCACAATAAGAAGATGAACTAGATTGCCCAAGAAATTTAAAAGCCAAAGACTGAAGGAGAGGAGTCTTGACACCAAAATTAACCCACCAAATATTGGATTCTATAGTACACATCATTGTAATGCATATTAAATCTTCAAAAGGATCAATCTTCAACGAGAACAATGCATATTCATTCAGAACCTTAATATGATCATCATCACTAGAAAACAATCTTCGAAAATACTTCATCATCTCACGAGATATTTCTCCATCCCGATGTCGATCAATTATTGCAGGATCTTCATTTAACCATATATCACTATAATATCTACACAATAAAAAAATTATATAATTTTTTGGAAAAAATTATAAATAAAAAAAATAAAACATATCATTTAAAACCATATAACTTTGATTGAAAGAGTAAGCTAAACAATGTAAAGGAGTATTGTTCTTCTTCTAACGAGCCACTAAAATTTGATAAACAACATCATAGAAGATATTAAATTCATAAATTGAACGTTTTTCTTTTTTGTAGATCTCAAGTTTCACTTTTTCAATCATGAAATCCCACATCTCATATACCAAGTGAAAACATGATCTATCGGTATCACAAAACCTAATCATCTGATATATAGGTTTTGTAAAATCAATAATATAAGATACTTTTTCTCACCAATCATCATTCACTGTCTTCTGTTTAACAAAGTTTGTTTTTCCCATGTCATCTTTTCTATAAGAACTCTACTCATCACTTATAACCATTGCTTTAAATCCTCTTCGTATCAACTTCAATCTCTTAAGCATCACAATGATGGAAGTAAAACGAATATCAGCAACTGAAAGCAATTAAAGAAAGGAAAACCTATTAAAAATTGTTAATCTCATATTATGATTCATGATGAAATTTTTTATTGCAAGTGCATCGCCATGAATGTCAGTTATCCATATACATTGTTCATACGTTTCCTCGTTCTCTTCCACATTTTTTGCTGCACAGATGTTTTTAATGCAAGATTAAGAGTATGGACAACATATGGGGTCCAATAGATGTGAGGATACATACTCTCAATAAGTTCTCCGGCCCCTTTGCAATTTGCTGCATTATCAGTTATTATTTGCACAACATTCTGATGACCAACCTCATTGATAACTTCTTTCATCAAATCCGCAATAAAAAAATTTACTTTCACTTGGCCAAAAAAATTCACAGCCTTTAAAAATATTGGACCATTTTCAGAAGTAACCATGAAATTAATCAAAGATTTTTTTGTATGATCACTCTAACCATCTGTCACAATCGTCACTTTTTTTTCCTTCCACGCTAACTTCTCAACGTGGATTTTTTCTTGTTGCGATAAGGTTGTTCTGAGGTTATTATAAGCACGAGATATATAACCTATCAATATTGTTGGCATAAGTAAATTGATAAGATCTATGGTAATATGGATTTCTTGCAAAATTAAATGGTAAACCTCTAGTATAAAATATCCTTATAATTTCTTGATCCAAAAGCTTTAGTGATAGGTGAGAAGTTAGATTTTCTTTTTTTTTAGAAGAAGAATTGATTTCTATTTGAGATTCACTAGGTAAAGAAACTTTTCTAGGCCTAAACTCTTTTTTGCTTTTCAAATTATTCTTCTAACTAATTCATCTCAAGTCTATCACTCTTTGTTACTTTCATACAAATAAAAACGCCAGCATTTTTTATTCCAAACAGATGTGCTCTAACTCTAGAATATGATCCTTTTCGATTATTATTACAAAAATTACATCAAAAATTCCAAGTTTCTCCCACGATTCCTACTTTTTCTATTTTGGTCACATAATTCCATCGTGAAACTTCTCCACTCTAAATTAAGGAATCAACCGACCCAATATCACTTTATTTTTGAGAAGTCATATTTTATTATCAAAAATTAAAATGTAAAAATTTATAAAAGATGAAAAAGATAAAAAGAAATAAATATTAAAAACGAAAATAGAATAAAAACAGATAATAGAATTTTTTGCATTAAATGGAATTAGAACTAAGAAAATCTTAATTAGTCTTCTACTTAAATAAATTTAGACTTTACATGTGTATGTGTATGTACGTATGCATACATCACATGTGTATACATAATAATTGTATACTTATTTACGGAAAAATCAAACTATAGTGAATCTCAATTATAGCGAAGAATAAAATTCATAAAAAAAAACATATCTTGTCGAGAAGCTTGAAACAATATTTGAATGTGAGACACTGATAAAAAGAAAAGAATTTATATAGTGGTTCAATAACATATTTTCTTTTTCTTTTTTGTTAAGATTGATCAAAAGAAAAATTTAGCATATCGACAATAACAATATTGTGTCGACATCACAATATTCTATTAACAATTTCTTTTTTTATATAATTATAAATATATTAATCGGAATTAAACACGTAAACGTTACAGAAATGGGAAGGAAACGTTTCAAAAACAGTCGGTTATATTCGTCTTGTGGAAATACCACGGGGACGTTTCCAACCTGTTCGCATAGTGTTTATGTTTTGGAAATGTTTCAGGAACGACCTGTGCTTCCTGCTAACACATGATTCACGAAATTATCACAGAATTTTCCAGAAAACAACCAAAAGGAGAGAGAGAGAGAGAGAGTAGACTAATGTAAAAGAGAAGAATCGACCATTTTTAGCTGAGGAAACAAAAGATCTCGTTGTTCTTGAAGCAGATCTGCATATTTTTTTAGTTCTTTTTTTGCAGAGAGAGAAGTGAAAGAAGAGTGATATGTGATGAAAATAGCGTTGTTTGTTTGTCTGCCGCAGCGACCTACGGTCAGACGCTGCAATATTGGTGTTCGTTTGATCGCCGCAGGTTGTCGCCGCAGGTTGTATCGCAATTTTTTGATCGCAAACGCTATAATTTCGCAGAGATTAAAATTTTTGATCGCAGCTTTCTGCAGTCGACCACAGCGTTTGACCGCAGGAATCTGCGGCGGTCAAACGAACAACGTTTGGCCGTATGACGCAGCTGCAGGTTCCTGCGGCTACGAAACGAACAGCCTTAATGTTAAAACTTGTTTTTGTACAAATGATTTTGCTCAGTATTCCGATCGGTTTTTGGATAATTCAGTAGTCGGAATGACATAATTAATCATTGCATTATTCATTCTGAACGCTAAAATATAGTGTATTTATATGTTAAAAACAAATTCGTTTGAATAAAAAATAAATATATAAAATAGGTTGTTTGATATTTTAAAATGAACAAAAGTAATTTGTTGCATATTAAGAAAATATAGATAAAATATTTTTCTATGTATAATAAATAAATTGTAACAAATTTCAATACATTAACAATAATGTAAAGAAGAAAATAGATGTACTTTTGCATGACAAACCATATGTATGCGAGGAGTCGGGATGAATTGGTACTCATCAGGTTTAAGTGTGAGTTCAAATAGATGTACTTTTGCTCCAATATTGCATCAAATGTTTATTTTTATAATAAATATTAAATTTGATCAAAATAATAACAAATAGTTTTTATTATTATTTGAGATTGATTTAGTTAATTTATAATTTATTTTCATTATTTTCTTAGATAAATTAAGTAATTAAATGGTTATTACTTCTTGAATATGAATACTAAAAGTTTTGTAACTTTTATCTCAATTTTTTCATATATATTTATAATCTCTCAAATAATTTTATGATCACATTTTTATCTTTTTGTTATACATTTTGATTTTTCTGTTCTTCATTTTTATGTATTATTTTTTTTTGAGAGTACAACAAATTAAAAAAATTCAAAATCTTATGATTTTGGGTGATATGAATCATAAAAAAATGCATTTGTATCATTGAATTCGATCGGAAGGTCATACAACCATCATATTACGGGCCATTTTTAGAATTAAAGAAAAAATCTCTCGATTTTGAAAATTAATTCTTTTCCAAATTCTTGTATCTATATTTTTCTTAATTTTATGTAATTTTTTTCACAACTATTCAGCTTATCCATATTGTAGAAATAACATTCATACAATTTTAATTTTAAAATTTTTTGTTTATTATTATTACACTAACGAAAATTGATTATTTTATGAAATGTTTATATTAAAAATATGAATTTATATCTACGATAATTCTTCATCGCTTTCAAATCAATATAAATTTGAATTTTGTTATTTTTTTGATTAAAAAGCAAATAAATCTTTTAATTTTTTTCTGATTTTTAAATCTACATTCCTATTCTTATAAATCAGAAAAAAAATTCTATAAATATGTATTCGATTTTTAACCAAATAAATAACAAAAGTCAAATATAGACTGACGTGAAAATGAACGAAGAATTTTCGGAGTTCCAAATTCATGTTCTTAATACTTAAATAATTCACAAAATAATCAGGTTGCGTTAGTGTAATAAACATACACGAAAGCTTTCAGAATTAAGATGAACCAACGCTATTTTTATAATATGGATAAACTGAATAATTATGAAAAAATATATAAAATAAATAAAAAATACTAATATAAGAATTTTGAAATATAAGAGAAAATCTTTCCTTAATTTAGAAATGCTATGTAGTGTGACATGGCATTTGGAGTCATAGGCATCTTCCAAAATCATAAACTTTCAAACCTTTATATGTTGTATTATTGAAAAGTAAAACATGAAATGAATGAGAAAAATCAAAAGGTAAAACAAGAATAATAAGATTATGTGAGAGATGGTACGAGTTACAAGAATTTTACTCTCTATATTTCAAGAAATAATAGTCATTCAATTACTCAATTAATTTGACACAATAATGAAGATAAGTTATAAAATTGACTAAATCAATTCTCATATAATAATAAAATGATTTGTTCAATTTTTATTAAATTTAAAATTTATGTACTGATAATTACACAATCAAACTTTGATACAAAAAAATTAGTTATTGGAATAAAAATTCATCTATCCGATTGCACAATTAAACCCTAATCAATCACGATATTTTCTCGATTCATATCCGCGCATGTACATATGGTTTAGTATGGATCTATGTTTTTCTTCTTTATATTATTATTAAGGTATTGAATTTTGTTAGAATTTCTTATTTATATATATATATATATATATATATATATATATACTAACGTGAATTAAATTATATTTATTTATTTTGATTTTTATTAAGTAAACCAATGTATACATTATTTTTAGTTCAAACGAATTTTTTGACATATAAAATAATTATATTTTAGTGTTCGAAACGAAAAAATACAATAATTATAAGATTCAAGCATTTCTAATTATTCAGAAAATCTATGGGAAAGTGATCAAAGCCACTTGTCAAAAAAAACAAGTCCCAAAACATTTTTATTTGTGTCTGATTTCTTAAAAAATATTTGATTTTAAATGAAAACGGTATAAATTAAGAAATGATATAAATAATAACAATTATATATATAATTTGTTAGTATGTGGTCTATCTTGCACCCAGTTTTTCATCCTTTTAACATATTTATAATGAAAAATAATTATTCTGTTTGTACTTTGGTTGAAACTGATAAGAACCCAACATAAATTTTTCCTAACTATTTTCATTTACTCTACGAAAGAAAAAAAATGAGAGTTTTTCAAGAATCGTGGAGAATTACAAGTCTAAAACTTATACAGGTAGCTGAAACAAAATAGTTTTCTTACTTTTATGAAATCGAATTTTGTAAAACCTTTAATGATGAACTGAGTTTAGGAGAAAAGAAAAACCTCTTTACAATCTACACCCATTCAAAGAGTCAAAACCATAGTAAAAATATTATAATCTTTTTTCAGCAATTACAATTTTGTTAGAATGCACAAACTGAATTACGAAAAACGTGTTATATATAAACGTTTGGGATTAATTAACAAATCGCGGGGATAGCTCAGTTGGGAGAGCGTCAGACTGAAGATCTGAAGGTCGCGTGTTCGATCCACGCTCACCGCATATATTTTTTATAAACAGGATAAACGAGTGGGCCTCGACTAAACATGTATACAATCAATCAGGCCCAATTCTGGCCACAAGAAGAAACGAAAAGTCAAACGGATAGGCTAAGTTTGATCAATCTGTTTTCTTATAAGTTTTAACATTGATAGGATAAAATTTCTTCAATAATTAGTTCTAAATTTGAATTCTCATACGATAATCAAGATGAATTAATCAACAATTAAAACACAAAAGAGATGTTATTCTGAGCAAAGCACATTCTTATTGTACAAATTATTTCTCTTATCCCATAAACATGTTTGGGAAAGGCATAAATCCATTAAAAAAACAAAGAAAATCCAGAATTGAGATAATCAGCTTTAGTAGTTGAGACTACCAAGACTAAGCTCAAGGGACAAAGTCACATCATTGTTCACTTCCTCTCCAACAGATTTATTCAGACCAATCTGCATAAACAATTATATACATTAATCTTAATTAAGATTGACATGCATTACAATATACAAAATCTTCTCAATTAAAATTTGTACTGAATTGGGCTGAAGTAAACTGATTTGGTCCCAATTGGACCAAAATAGATTGAATTTGTTCGAATTGTACCGAATTAAATCGATATGATTTCAATTAAACCGAATTAGACCAAATTGGATCGGATTGGACTGATCTATATCGAATTAGACCGATCTATATCGAATTGGACCGATCTATATCGAATTGGACCAAATTGGATCAAACTGATCCGAAATTAGTCTAAAAATCAAATGAACCAAATTAAAAAAAAAAAAAAAATTAAGTAAAAATCTCAAATACCAAATATTAAACCGATTAAACATAAATTTTAAACAACTAAACCAAAAATCTAGTTATAATTCGATTTAATTTGGAACGATTTTATATATTAAAAATTGAACCGATTAAACCGACAAAAATCTTGAACCGAATTGAATTTGTTTTTATTTCTTTGGTCGACTTTACCAAAGCCAAATTAACCAAAAATCAAAAAATCCAACCCGATTGACCCAAAAAAATCGAAAACCCGAACTTAGTTTCAAAATGTAAAAAGTAATTGCAAAAGGAGATAAAACTTACTCTTGAAGATTGATAGAGAGACATACAGGATACTTCTTGAGTCCTATGACTTGATTCTCCAAATTCGATTATCCTTTTCAAATATTATAAACAAATATTCAAAACCAAAAAAGACATATATTAAACTACAATGAGTTCGTAAATTGATAGTATTAATTAATAATTAATCTAACCTTTCTTGATTTCCAAGAATATTGGCAATTTCTTGAAGATGTATAAACCGACAAAGGTGTGGTTGAGTCTCTAACCAAATCACTTGCCTTGCAATCCTATCTCTTCGTTGTTCTAAGATGTCTTTTGTCATAATACATTTACAAATGACTTATTTAATTTTTTTTATCGATTTTGTTTTTAAGGCTTAATATTTTTTTTAAAAATCTATAAAATATATTCAAAATTTTAGTTTTATATAAATTATGTTTGTTGTCAATCGCACTTTCCTGCTGCTGCGGCTACAACTACAATATATTATTATTCATTTAGCTGCCGCATTTACATGCGGTCAATCACAACGGTCAGAAAATTGCATTATTCGTCACAATTTTTTTACTACTGATTAAAATGACGGTGCGATTAAAAATATACGATCAACTGTAACTGCAATTGTCGGCGGTAGACAAATGAACAATATATAACACAATCACAGTATTGACTACAACCGCAATCATAGTCGCCAGCAACGAGCAAACAAACAAAGCTATAATATTGGTATTAAAGTGTTCGATAATATTTATTTACCTTGTATTCTCTCTTCCTCCTTTGCGTTCCTATACATCTTGAGGATGAATAAATAAATAAAATTCAGTAAAATTTACAAATCTGCATAAATAAAGACAAGTTTTGTAAATGTAGATCTTAAATCATTTATATGAATGTGTAAGACCTGAAGATGACTCTTCACATGTGTTATTGTGATTCCTGGCAGATTCATTAACTTCAAAATTCTCTTAGGAGTTGCATCTGCAATTTTAAGATAATTTATACCATTCATCATTTTTAATTGAAACTAAAATAAAGAGATATGATATTATAGTCAAAAATAATTTACAAAGAAGGGTAATATATGAAGATGAATAAATAGAGAGATTGTTGTTAACTCCAATGGCGATTTTATGTGATTTTTCTTAATACTGATTCTATATCGAAATAATTTACAAAAAGAAGAAAAAAATCGTTTACTTTTTTCTCCACCGAGTTGTTCAACTGCATATACAAAGTGTCGATGACGATCGGAATTCCATCGGAGTCGCTGCATTTTTGATTTATTATAAGATCTAACGATTGGATTTCTCATTGTTTTTCCACGACTCATAGTTTTATATTTATTTACAAAAATTTAGTTAATTTTGTTTAATTTATAATAGTTTAAAAAATCTACAATATTAAAAAATTAAATTAAATTCTAAAACATAACTTTGAAGAAAAGTTAATGCTAGTACATAGTTTTATTGTAGCTTGTCATTTTGTGCTGAATTTCTTACTTTTCTATATATAGTTTTTGAAAATTTGAGTTTTTTAATTATTTGCAAAACAAAAAGATGTATGACACTTCCGAATTAGCTTTTTTTACATGTTGATAATATTGAAAGTATCAAGAAGTTTACTAAATATATTTTATTTTTTGAAAAGTTACTGTAAAACAAACTATATATAGACATTTTTGATACATAGACCAAAATTAACTAAAACTAATTATACCACCCAAATGATGCATTGTCAAAAAAGAATAAATCCATTTATATAATTTTAGTGAAAGTTTAAGTTTTTTAAAATATTTTTTCAACAACAAAAATTTAGGAAGGATTATTAAATGTTATTTCGTATGTAGTGATTTAAAATTGATTTATAAACATTGGAAAACCATTTAATAGTGTTTGATATTATTTAAATTTTGAAACTTTGGTGTAGTTCAGAGAATTTCATAATAGTTTATTTAAGATTATATAAGATGTATAAAACATTATATATATTCCAACACTTTTTGTCATCAGGATATAACAGATCAACTTAATAATCCAACATTTTTATACGAAAAAAGTTAGAATTAAATTTTGTATCTCTAAAAAAGATATAGAGATGATGCAATCATTCGACCAGTTGTTCCTCTCCATATATTCCAACATATATGTGTGTTATCTGAATCAAATCATTTGAAATTATTTTAATTTTGGTATTACCGTGCATGAATATACATTTTCACTCATGTTTTTTTAAAATAATAACGTAATAATAAAATTATGATTTATTTAAGACTGTAATTATATAGTTTGATCATATATATTGAAAAGAAAATTTTTTGGATTTTGTTTGATTATATAAAATGTAATTTGGCTTGGTTTTTGAATATAAGTAGTTTAAAATCAAATAGTTTATAAATTAATTAGTGGTTCGGCTTTCACTTTACCTATTTCAGTATGGTTTATTTGGTTTTTCAGTTGTAGTATTTTCGTCCATTCCTAACTTTTAACAACTTTGATTCACCAAAATATTAGGTATGAAAATTCGTAGCCATTTTCGGTATTTCGATTTTAAGGATTATATCATATTTGGATATTTTAAAATTTTGGTTCGGGTTCGATTTCATTCAAATTCTGATCAAGTTTGGATATTCAAAATATTGATAAAAAATTAAAAAGTTAGTCAAATATAAATGAAATCTGATTAAATGGTGATTAATATAACTAAAAAAATTCTAGATATTTTGCTTATTTTAAATATTTTGATTATTTTACATATTTTGATATAAAATAACAGATATCATCAAGTTTATAATTGTAGTTTGGAATAATTGAGTTTTATTAACTCTAAATATAATTAATATTTTGAAGTATATAATTATATTTTAAGTATTTTGGTTATCTATTTAGTTTTTGATTTAGTTAATGTTCGGTTCAGATTTTTAAATATAAAATATATGATCCATTCAAATATTTTATCGGTTACGGTTCGTTTTGATATCTATTTTTTAGAGTCGATTCCAGTTAAATTTTACAAAAACAATAATTATTTTTTTGCTATTTATCCAATTATCTTATGAACTTGTGTGTATTTTTCTAACCTTTTATATACAAAAAGTGGATTAGGTTTAGTTAAATTGTAGAAAGCAATTTTATTTAATATTTTGTAAAATAGTAAATATAAGTCAGTTTTTGTATGTACTGAATATATTATTATATTTGTTTTCTTCGTGACGAAGAAGATGTATTCTCTTTGTTTAACTTAAATTAAGTGCTGTTTTAAGAAAAAAACTTCATCTCATTTAAATTTTTTAATTCAATTTTATGTGCAATTGTTTTTTTACTTTATTTACTATGCAATAACTTTTATTATTGATTGCATTTTTCTATTAAATATTCGCTTATGTTTTAATAATATAACTTTAAGATATTTAACATAATTTATCTTGTATTAGTTAATAGAATAATAATCTAAAATAATATATTTTTACTTTTTGTTCTAAATTTAACATTAAATTTAAATTTTCAAAAATAACACAAATTATTTTATAAAATATATATATTTATCATAAAGAAATTACAAATATAGATAAAATATTATATTTGAGTTTTTTTCTAATTTAAAATGTAATTTTTCGTATTAGAAAGAAGTTATAAGGTATTCTTGTATTAAATGTGTGTTATTTTTGTAAATTTAAACTAATAATGATATATTTGAAATAAAAACTTAAAAGAATATTATTTTTATCAATTACCTAAATTATATTTTTTATTTAAAATTTAATCTTGTTGAATATATTAATAATATATACTACCGATTTATATATTATATAGTCTTTTAAATTCCACATTTTCAGTTAAAACATCGTGAAATATATTGTGTTAACTGAGATATCAACCTATTATTTACCATATTGATATAAATACTTTTTCATTTACCATATTGATAACATTTATGTATGATGAAGATTTAGTGTATTAAATGAGATATCAATCTATAAATTTTTTGTTACATTTGTTTCTAACTCATTTTATTACATTTCCACATTTGGTCATTATTTTTACGTCATTATAAAGTTTGTTTATATAAGTATTTTTACATAGAAGACAAAAATATAACTATTTTACAGAAAAAGCATTGCCCATTATTCATAATGTTTTTCTGGAGAAATTTAAGAGTTAATTGTAATATTAAATGTCTTTTTTGTTTTTTGCACTATTTAATGTTTTTTTGCACTATTAAATGTCTTAATATTGTATCTAGTACATGCATACTAACTATTATATTTATTTTATATTGTATTTCCATATAAGGTTCCTTTACATAATTGTTTTTACCAAATAAAAATGGAATTATTCATATTGTTTTATGGTAAAAGTTTAATCTATTAGCCAAATATTAGCTGTATTTTTATGTGTTAAATATTAGCTTTAATTTTAGCTGAAAATTATTATAAACAATTATCATTTTTATATCCCTATATTTCTATTAACTAATGTTTTAGCCAGTTTTTTATTTAAGTAAAACTTTCAGTTTAAAAGATAAAAAAATAATTGTAATTTTGTGATGTTATGTGAAAAAACCTAAACAAAACAGATGAAATATTTTTTCCTAATAAATTATGACTAATTTTTTTCAAAAGTACCATGAAATCATTGTCACTAAAATTTAATTATCAATGGGCTAATCTAATTTTGTGGGTTTATGGGTTATCCATAATTTATTTAAATAATTAATTATTAATATACATATCTCTAAAATAGTATTAAAATTTGAAATAAAATATAGTATATAAATTTATTTACAAAGTTTTAGTTTATAAAAGAAATTGTGCATTAATTTTTTACTTTTTTATTTTATTATAGATTAGATAATTTTTGTAAAAATATATGTATAATTTAATTTTACTATTATTATATATTTGCGAGTTCTTCGGACATCCAAAAACTCAAGCATGTGGGTGCGGATCAATTATTTTGAATTATAAATTTAACAAGATGGGGAGTAGTAAGTGGTAGTGGTTGTAACACCTCTACGTCCATCCCAGAAGTGTGCAATTCGATTATGCCTTCCTCTTGTATGAGGATGTTAAATTTTTGTATGAATATGTTGGACTATTGGAACGATACGTTGTGGTTCCAGACTTCCAGTGACAAAGAAAAAAATTAACAGGATGGATTAGTGCAGATCAAAAAGTTATATAACCCATTGCACAACGAGTTGTGGGTTAGATGACATAACATAAACTTAGATCATTATTATATTCGATTAAGATGCTATATATATTATATTATATATTTATTTTATAAAATAAGTTTTATTTGTGATTTATGTTTTTAAAACTACTAAAAATTATATATTTTAATTTATAATATGTTTATATTTTTACTATATTTGGTATGATTTTATATTAAAAATAATAGATTTCTATATAATATATCTTATTAACTATTATTTTTGTATGTTTTAGCTATTGTTGTAAAAATAAAGTTCATCTTTAAATATTAATTTTTTAATAATTGGATTTTGATTAAAATATGAAGAACTCAATGGAAATGTAAAAGTAATAACCAAAATTGAAAAAAATACAAATTATTCATAATCATTTGTAAAACCAAATTAATTATTTAAAATATCTATAAAACATAAACAAAACTCTAAATTTGAAAACATACCAAAATTAAATAAATTTGACTATTTTTACAGATTAAATGATGTGTTTAGTCAAATCTGTTTGTTTAGTTAACTTTTTAATTTTAATACCAAAATTAAATAAATTTGATTAGCTTTGGATATATAATAAATGATTTTTATTTTCTAAACGCAAAATTATAAATTATAAAAATAAAAACAGATGGAGCATTGTTTGTTCATTGGTTTTCAAAATTATCTTTATTTATTAGACACATTGCTACTTTTATAAAATTGCTCAAAACTCGATTGACATTTTCTATAAAAATCCACTTTTCTATTCATAGTTTTGCGTAAGAGCAATTTTCTTTCAATGTGTGTGAAAATAACCTTTTTCTTTACCATTTCACCATAGTAACCATTACTTAATTTCTTCCCAAATTAATAACAAAAGTTTTCTTTTCAAAACATCTAAATCATACAATAATCATGTTGATACATCTCTATAAAATTAGATTTATACTCACGTTTTGCTCAAGAAAAAATATTTGTAAATTATAATTAATTAAATATTTAATAAATATAAATTAAATATTTACATAATTTATTTATTTTTAATATAAAAAATAATACATAAATAGTTTACATTTTATATGTTAATTATGTATTAATACATAATTTAATTTATTTCATTATTATATATTTAAACAGTTATATATTATTATTTCATTGAATTCAAAAAGTATTTCTATAATTTAAATAAATTACATTCTATAATTTAAATAAATTACATATGTCATTTTAGTTTTCTATTCAAATTAATAGTAGTGAATATATTGTAATTATTTTAATAAATTAATTCTATTTATATTTATTTGAAATTATTTATAAATTATCATATATGTAAATTAAAAAAATAAAAATAATTATTTTTACAAATTTAATAATATTTTTAGTTAGTTTAATGAAATATATTAATTTTCTAACCAAATTAGTGGCAATGACATATATTGTAATTATTCTACTAACTTAAACTCATTTATATATTTATTTTAAATCCATTGTGGTGATGACACGTGAGCATGATATTTCGGTTAATAGCACGTTAGGCTAATGTTATTTTTTAAAAATGTTTCTTAAATAATATATTATTGATATATTAATGATAAATATATAAATGAGATTAATTTATTAGAATAACTATAATACATATCATTGTTATTAATTTGGTTAAACAGCCAGTATATTTTATCAAACTAACAAAAAATATTATTAAATTTATAAAAAATAATTAGTTTTATTTTCTTAATTATATAAAAAAATATTAAAAATAATTTTAAATAAGAGTTAAAATTATATAAATATCTAATTTATATTTACTACTAAATAATATTATATAATTTATGAATATTTTTGTACAAGATAGAGCGTGAAAATAATTCTAGTTACAAATGTTTTAGATCCTATCTTTTAGATAACTATATGCAGCCTGATTATATGCAAATGTTAAATGCTGAAATCCCTGATTATATTGATGTTGATCACCTATGTGTGTTTTTCCATTCATAATAAAAATCTGGATTCCAGTCCATAATATATTAATTGAGAAATATTTTAACAAATAAATTTCATTTTGATGTATGATTTACAAATGTATCACGTTAATGTGTCAAATAATTAGATTATTTTAAAACAATATTAAATAAGACATAATTTACTAAAGTGTTTACGAAAACTAACATTAGACAAATATTTCAAAGGATGATATATATAACTTCATAGTATTTTGATATAAAAACATTTTGACATAAAAAGTAAAAAAAAAATATAAAACAAAAGATTAAAAATTTTTAAAAATCAGTCAAAAGATATAAAATAAAATTTTGGTTTAATTGAATATTTATCACATCTACATATTTTTACCTATTTAATAATATTATCTATCCAAAATAAAAATAATTTAAATTTATTTTTATAATTAAATTTTATTATCTATTTTATTTGTATAATCAATATTAAATTTTTTAACAAAGTTTATTTTGAATAAGAGATAAATTATGTACATGTCTAATCTATATTAACTGAACAAATAATTAATTATAATGTGTGAATTAGTTTTTTCGGGTGTGGGTTTAAATCTCTTGAAGTTAAATGCTGAGATATTCAAAGACCCTACAAAACCATAAATTGTTTTCTCTAATACAGTAACCCATGCTGAAATATAATTTAGAGTATGTTTTCTTACAAATGCATATTAAATATATCAAACTATGTTTGCGGAGCGCAATTGAATAAAATAGTAGTATTTCAAATTTTAGTTAATATAGCACTAATCATATAAATTTTTTAAAAATAGCATAAATTTAATACTAAATAATTAAAAATTGTTCCTAATGAAAAAATTTAAACCATGAATTGGAAAAATTAAATTCAAACATTATATTTTAATTTTATATATAGTTTATTTAAGATAAATAATTATTTTCACATAATAATTTGTGTTATTTTAAAAATTTTATTTTTATTGTACTAAATTTGGAAGATAAACTTAAACTGATACTATTTTAATGTATTACTCTTGCGGTTATTTTGGAAAACTATTAATCTCATTAATCTTTTAGAACTCTTTATTTTGGAAATTTATTAATTGTTTAGAATTTGTTATCTTTTTAACATTTTGTAAGAGATTTTACTATAGCATTTTAATGGTTATTGGATAGTTCTTGACTTCAATCCATTTTACTATAACATTTTGTTATATTGACTTTTGAATTTTTCTTTTTAATGGTTATTGGATATTTCTTGACTTCAATCCATTCAAATAGACAATTAATGCCTATATGCAGCCACATAATTAATGTGTTTCTATTTTTAAAATATTTTTAAGTATTATAATCCATTCACTAAAATGATAATCAATTGTTGACTAAATTGGTTTTTACTACTATTATAAAAATAATCAAAAATAATTTAATTTTACAATATTAAAAAGAGGATGAAAATAGGGATAGTTGTGGTGTATATGCTTTAAAGTATGTTTTGTTATTGGTAGTACATTTAGAGGATTTAGTGAAAGGAATATGCAAAGGTTAGTGTATGAAATTGGGAAAACTGTAAAAAAATGAACTTTTAAATATTGATTATTTAAACTATGAACTTTCATGTGGATAATTTAAAACACTAAGATATATTGAATTTTTAAGTTAAATTTACACTTTTGTTTACTGGGCCAAATTAAAAACCCGTCCAAACAGATAATTCTAACTAGATTTATATTCACGTCTTGTGTATGGAAAAATATTTGTAAATTATATAATATTATTTATTAGTAAATATAAATTAAATATTTATATAATTTAAATCTTATTTAAAATTATTTTTAATATTAATTTTTGTATATATAAATTAAAAAAATAAATATAATTATTTTTTATAAATTTAATAGTATTTTTGGTTAGTTTAATAAAATATATTGATTGTCTGATCAAATTAATAATAATGGCATATAATATAATTATTTTAGTAAATTAAACTTATTTATATATTTATTTGAAATTCACTATTATAATGACAGATTAGAATGATATTTTTATTAATAACACATTCGGATGAAATTATTTTTTAAAAATATTTTTAAATAATATATTAGGAATTCAAAATTTAAAAATTATACATTCTAAATTTTAATTTCTAAATCGCAAAACCCTAAATATTACATCATAAATTTAAAACTTTATATTGTCAAATATCATACACGACTCATATTTTTTTTTCTTTCACTATTGCCAAATGATTTCCATCTATTAAATTCATTTTTTCGTTTCATTTAATGTCCAATTTTTTCATTTGATATTCATTCTAATAATGTTCATTCAGATGATGTTTCTTCTAATTTCCAAAAATCTTTCATGGTTGTTTGGCATCCAAAAAGTTACCATTATGATTTGGTTTTAATTTTATTTTGACCGTTTAAACCAAATCAATTTCATCTTAAAAATCGAAAACAATCGAAAATAATTTGATTAACCGAAAATAACTAAAATAATAAAAAAATAACCAAAAATAATAAAAAATATTGAAAAATAACAGAAAGATAGCCAAAATAACCGAAATATTTTAAATATTTTTGGATAATAAAAAATAACCGAAAATAATTTGGTTTGTTTGGATATTATTTTGGTTTTTGGTTTAGTTCGGTTAGTAACCAATAACCATAATTTTTCAAAATAAACTTATTCGATTAATTTTTTATAACCGAATATCAACCAAAATCTACTTTTTTTATTCGGTTTTGATTTGGTTCATTCAGTTTAGATTATTTGTCCGGGCCTAACAACGAGCTCCATAAGTTCTGACCCATATCAACCTACCCAACTAAATTTATAAAATAAAATTATTGACTCGTACATGTTCCGCTTAAATTTGTGGATACCTGCAAGTAATTCACAAAAAAATTAAATAATAATAAAAAAATTAAATTATACATATAATTTTTTTTAAAGAAAATTTAATCTTTAGAAATTAATAAAATATAAAAATGCATTATTTTCTTTAAACAGTTTTTTTTGTTAATGTATGTATATATATACTGTATTTCAAATTTTAATATTATTTTAGATATATATTAATAACTAACTCTACCAATTTTTTTAACAAAGATGCCGATAACCTGCGAATTCGCAAAATTGTTTTTAACCTGCAATTGCTCCACATTTTTATATATATTTAACGAGGTCAGAATTTTAGTTTTTGTATATAATATATTTAACGAAGTCAAAATTTTAGTTTTTGTTATTTATATATATATATATATATGCAAAATTGAAGATTTTTTTTCACAGAATGTAATTGTGTAAAATTTGATGAAAAGTATTTTATACGGTTAAAACAGTAAAAATTCAGTGAAAAGTATTTCCGATAATTTTCTCACCAGTTTTTGTTTTTTACCGTTTTCACATGACATATTCGATCGTTGGTTTCTGAAGAATCAGTTTTATAAATCAGTTTTCCCGAGATTTCTTTCTAATTTTTCTGTTAAATTTTTCTTTATTTTTTTGGTGAAAATTCAACCAAAAAAAAATAAAATCAACGTAGTAAACTCGTTATGGTTAAGTACACAAAAATATTTTGAAGATTATGGTTTTCTATATATAGTCACTTTTGCACATACCAGAAAACCACGAACAAGGTTTCAGCAAAAGTCCAGTCTAACGGAAAATCTCCAACTGCTTTACATAAATTGATGGTCCAAAAAAAATTTCTTACGTGAACCGCACAAATTTTTAATTCCTCAAAGTGGCTCTTATCCGGTTCACCGGAAGTTTAACTGTGAAATCAAACTTCTTCAACTTTACCAATTTACACGAATGAGACCAAACCGGTAGTTCAATTCATCCAATTCCGCCATTGACTATGATACAATAAAATCGGTTATCTCTTGGTTCATCCATTCACTATAATCTCCAATATCACATCGTTCAAGTAATCAATCGGACCAGGCAAGCACCAATGCAGGCAATCGTTCTGTACCTTTGCGTTCTTGTCCTTATCAAACGGCCTGAACTCTCGGTACGCACCTGGGTGACCATCAGGTCGGGTCAGCAGCATTCCAGCAAAATCTAGAAGCTTAAGATTCTGGCTCTCGTGACCCATCTCCATAACCACTCTCTCAAACTGACCAATCTCTACATCTCTCAAGATCTTATTCGCAACCTTCATCTCGACCTCCTCCTCGCTCACTGGTTCTGTTTTCTTACAGGTCCCGCCGTTATGCCATTCCCCATTTTCAAAGTGATCAGGTATGGAAGTGCGAAAAAAGAGCATGCCTTTAGTGTTAGATCTTGCTATGAAGTCCATAACATGGCGCAACGAAGTATTGTACGCATAGTCGAACCCTAAATCCGTCATGTTTGAATTTTCAGGGCAGCCATGGCATCCGACAAGATTTTCATTCTCGTGGTAGATTGCAGTTTTCAGAAACCATTCTCCAGAAGAGATGATCGCATAGTCAAGGCTCGGGAAGAGATCAGTCCATGTCTTGTCGAGTTTGTCAAGGTAAAGCTGGACTGCAGCTGATGAGACACCGTTTGAGTCTTCAAAAATGTCAGCTTGGACGAGAAAAGGTGACCAAACGTTGGATATTGTGAGGTTGTGTGAAGGAAAATACCAACGCTTTGATCTATAATTTTCATCGTGGTACACTTCAACCGGTTTTTCAACCTGAAACATGGAAAAAAACAACACTTTTCATTTACAAATCTTTGATTTTCAAGTCTGCATATAGATATCAATCAAGCAAATGTTGAAAAACTTACTGTAGAGAGCATGCAAAGCAAAGACTCAACATGATTACGCGAAATTGAATCACCGATTAAAGCCCAAGATTTATTCCTCATAAGATGCAGAAATCTCAGAGGGTCAAAGCGAGGTAATGAGCAGTCATTAGGCTTCCATTTCCAGTAGAGAAAACCAGAGTCAGGCCGACCATTGGTGATGCAATTCTGGTGACCGTCGACAACGATACCACATGAGCCGTTTTTGTATATTGGTCCCAATGGGTCTTTGATCCATTTCCCAGTGAAAAGATCACACTTCTCCACCTCAATATCTGATAAATCAAACATAACAAAGAACAGATTCTAAGCATCACCTAATATTAGAAACATTTCACAGAAGCTCTAATAGAATCATGAAATGATCAGGGGCATGGATCAGGTACAACACATTACAAGAGGTAGCCGAGCAAGATCCATGAAGTCATCATTTACTAGTTTTACTTCCCAAGAACTTTGAACTTCACAAAACCGTTTAAACCTCTTCAAAATTTTCAGATCCTTTTAAATCCCTAGATCTCAGAATTTTGCCTAAAAAAAGCTTCAACAAATACAATCCATAAAATCGTATGCTAATCTTACCGATGGGAATCAGATCCTCGTTATCCGATAAAATAACTAAAGGCGGCGAAATCTGGACATCGGAGTTTCCGTTCACCGACACTTGAACAGGGGAAAATTGGCTGGAGCGGAAGATGAAGAAACGGAAAGCGATACCAGTAATAAGAACAGCAGAAACGAGCTTGATGAGTAACACATTTTGGTGAACTATAGAGATTGATTCCCATCTGAGCTTCATCATCTTCCTCTCGGTGGAATGTGAAAGTAGAGTTTCAACAGAAATAAGGTGAGCTAATGCTGACTCCGTGCTTTAGCAATCATTCAGCAGTCAGCTAATATATAATAAAATCCAAAAAAATAATTAATGAGAAATTGAGGGTCGTTTAATCGTAAATGCTTGGGGGACGGAATATATTAATTTGTTTAAAAATTGGAAGAAATATTCTTAGGACCAAATAATAACCAGCTAACAATCATTTTGATAAGTAGTTTGTAATATTAATATATTAATTCAAAAACATTTTAATAAATAAATATTATTTTTATGTTTGGTTTAAAAATATGTTACAATGACTTGTTATATTATTTTAAAACAAATATTATAAAATAATAAAAGTATTTATGAAAATGATATTAAACAAATATTTAAAAATATAATATATATAAATTTTTAGTATTTTGACATAAAAATAAATATAATATATAAGAAAATATTATAAATTTTAAAAAATTACTCAAATAAAATATAAAATAAACGTTTATTTAATTAAATATTTATCACCTACACTTTCTTATCCATTTAATAGTATTGTATAAAAATAAATTAAATTTATTTTTATAATTCGATTTAATTATCTATTTTATTTTTATAATAAATATTAAAATTTTCAAAAATGATTTTAAATAAGAGATAAATTATGTACATATCTAATTTATATTTTCTAAATAAATAATTAATTATAATGGATGAATATTTTTGTGAATTTAAATCTAATTTTTAGTTAAAATATTATACGTTTAGTAAACTAATCTTAAGTTATGTGTTATATTACTAAACTTTCTATTAAAATTATTAGAATTTAATAATTCATTAATGGTAAAAAAGTTTTAAATATATTTCCTACTTATCATGTATCCAAACACCTATATTTACTATTATTATTGCCAAGCACATTTATATTTTTTACCTTTTATTAGTATAACGAAATCTTTTAAAATCTTTGTAAAAATCTTTTTAAAATCTAATTTAAAATATTTTCGTTTTTTAGTAAATGAATAATAAAATTTACTTAAAATAGTATAATTAATATGAATTTTAATTTAAAATGTAAAAGCAAAAAAGAATAAACGTATTAACAACTATTTAATTATGATACCATTAGTACATATAAATATCTAAAATTAAATAATAAATATAGGTAACTATAACTGGTATATAAAATATTTATATAAAATAAATAATTAATTTTTTATCATATACAAACCAGAAGAAATTACATTTTCCACTTTTTTAATATTTTAAAAGGATAAATTAAAACATATATGATATAAATACAAATTAGTTTTAATTAATATAAAATTATAAAATAAAAATTATATAAAAAAGAAATTACATATTTTTATTAAAAATAATAAAATTAAATTAAAATTTACGAAAACTTAATACTATTGAAATTCTAAAAATATTTAATAGCTAAAACTTTAATAAAACATCATTAATAACAAATCAAGATTATTTTTCAATCTTAAATTCAGTATATATATTTATTCACGTATGTATACAGCAAATTATGATTAATGTTTTTAACAATTTATATTAGTAATTCAACATTACAAAATATTTTTGACCGATATGAAACAAGTTAAATAGACAGATTTATCCAATTTATGACTCACAGATTTTTTTTTAGTTTTTATATTTAATTTTAATCCAAAAAAATTGATTAAAAATTTATTATTATCTAAGATTTAGTAAAACACATTTCTATTTGTGTCGGATTTACATAATTTCTCAATTTATTTTTTTGATATGTTTACCTCTTTTGTGTGTTGGTCAGTCAAACTATACAAAATTTTTTTTGACCAATATGAAACAAATTAAATAGATACTTTAGTCATTTTTAATACTTATAATA
This sequence comes from Pugionium cornutum, assembly GCA_018901935.1. Taxonomy (NCBI): domain Eukaryota; kingdom Viridiplantae; phylum Streptophyta; class Magnoliopsida; order Brassicales; family Brassicaceae; genus Pugionium; species Pugionium cornutum. The sequence goes on along the minus strand of JAENJI010000206.1, from coordinate 105,875 downwards.
TTATATGTAGTTTTAATAAAAAAAATTGATTGAAAATTTATACTTAGTTTATATAAATGTTTATATTTGTGTTTTCTTCTTTATAAATTTTCAATTTAATTCTTTTAAAAATATATAAATTATTACCTTGTGTAAGAACCCATTTTAAAAAAAATTCTAGTTAGCATAGAATTGTTAATAAATATTTTTTTACAAAATTTAATTAATTTAAAATTAAATAAAAATACAAAATATAATTAGTATATATATTTAAAATTTTCGATACAAATCTAATAAGTAGAAAATCAAATTAATATAAAATCTGATAATCATGCAAAACATTTATTTCAAAAATAAATAAACAATAACTTTTACAACCAAATTTATATTATATTTTTATCAGCAAAAATAAATTAATTTGAAATTGTGTCATAAACATTAAAAGAGACATTAAAAATCAAAACATAAATTATTCTCAATAAAAATAATAATTACGATTTTACTATATTTAAAATAATAACATGTAAATCATATTTATTTCTAGTTTATTTTTATATTATAAATTTAATTTTTAAAATATTTATCTCGTATGCAAACACGAGATATAATTTAGTTTGTTTTAAAAAAGCTGATTTGGTTTCAATGATGAAGTGTATTAGGTTATTGGGTATATGAATTTATGTGATAAAAATAAACTATATGATTCAAATATGAATTTATAATATGCATCGTAACATTTCATTTGTTCCATAACTTATCAAGTTTGCCTTCAAATCTCAGCCGACACATCTTTACTCATATGCAGTGATGTAATAGTTTCAATCTGACACCATACGAAATGATTGTAAACGTGAAAGTTTGTGTTAGTCGATTATAGAAAAACGTATCTCAAAACGTAATGTCCACCGTTGATTAAGAAGATTTCAGCGTGCATTTAATGCATAAATTTACTTTAGATTTCGTGTAACATCAAGAAGAGAAGATGTTAGCGGTTGTATACGTTAAAAAAGAGTGTAAAGTGTATATATAAACTGGTCGTGTAGATTAAACAACCACCATTGATGAACTTCTCTCTCTTTCTTCCCCAGTTCAAACAGTGAGGCATAAGGAAATAAATGTTGGAGAAGATCACATCCACGCGTAGATACAGTGAACAAGGGACCGGACCACGTCCAAACGAGCTACGAGAGATAATGAGAGGAGAACATGATGTTCATATCTCTTACTGGAAAGCATGGAAGTCACGACAAATAGTGTTGGATATGGATATAGATGGACAAAGCGCGTCTTACAAGTTGTTACCGTCATACCTACAACATCTAGTAAAGGCGAATCCAGATTCGATTGTATCCATGGAGTCGGTTTACGACGAAGAAGTAGGAAATCGATTCAAATATTTGTTTGTTGCACTTGGGGAAAGTGTAAAGGGATATCTTTACTTGCGAAAAATGGTCATCATTGACGGAACCCAACTCAAAAGTAAATACGCTGGTTGTCTCTTAACCACAAGCTTGGAAGATGGCAACTACCAAATCTTCCCATTAGCATTCATCATTGTTGACAGTGAAAAAGACCAGTCGTGGAAATGGTTCTTCGAGAAGTTATGGGATATCGTCCCTGATAATAACGAGATTGTTTTTGTATCTGAGCGGCATTCTTCAATATATTCTTCACTACGAAACATAACACGTTATTTTAATATTTTTACTACTCTGTTAATCTTATACTATATCAATATTTTTAGGGTGGGGTTTACGTCGTAAGTTTGGAGAGGAAGACATGCATATGTTGCGAGTTTCAAAAGTTATTAATCCCTTGTTGCCACGTTGTATGTGCACCCATCAATGCAAAAATTGAAGTGGAAAATTTAGTTGCTCCGGAATATACCGTGGAGTATTGGAAGCAAGCTTACAAAGAAACCATTTATCCAACAACGAATATGGAGACAATTAATTCCGAAGAGAGTGAGACATCAAAAAACATGCTCCACCCACCATGCACAAAAACACCTCCTGGACGACCAAGGAAAAAAAGAATCTCATCTCGCGGAGAATTAATGGTATTACCATTATATATGCAACGGAGTTGTTAACACTAATATAATAATTTAACACGTAACTCTTGTGTTATATTGAACAGGAATATGGCCGTATGAGGAAGATATGTTGTAGCCGATGCGGAAGAAGCGGTCACAATCGAGCAACATGCAAGGAACCGATATAATCAATCAAGCTGGTGACTAAAAACGGGAAGATGGTTGGACATTTTGTAATGAAAACACGCAACTAAAAAACGGAGTGGCCATGTCTTTTGTTTGTAAGATATTATGTACATACATCAAGGCCAATGAACTAAAACTCTATGTTAAGTACGGTTATTTTGAGGTGTCTATGCTTTAAATGCGTGTAATGAACTTAAACACCTTTTATATTCGATGCTATTTAATATAAATCAATGTAAAAAACGTTTTATGACCGTCAACTCCAACAATACACAATAACAAATACTTTAACAAACAACAACTGCAAATGAACTTTTAATATATAAAAATAACATTACATCAATCCATAATTGTTCAACAACAAACCCGATAATTAAAAAGATTCATTGTGTGTAACATAAAACATAAAAGTTAAGAATGAGGTTTTCGAACACAACATAAATCATGAGAAAGGCAAATAAAACAGGTTCTCAAACGGGGCTAACAAACAACTCGAAGAAAAGAACAACCTTTTTGGGCTTCGGCGGTCAGAACCTCTAGTGTAACACTCTTGCATCCATCAAAGCCAAACATGGCATGCGCTTGCATAAGCAAAATAGATATTACACCATAATATGTATGTGCAACGTTCTGAGGTATACCCGGGACTCTTTGAACAATCTTCGTTGGGATAAGATCATCATCATCGCTCACCGCTTGCCGAAGTATGAATGGCAACATCTTCACAATTGGCATAAGGTACTTCTTGATGAGACTAAGACTACAGAATGAAGTATTGCAATCCAATATATGTAGAATCACATCATTTAAATCAACACAAATACCTACCCAATGCTGTCTGTCAAAGTTGAAAGGAAAATAAAGACGTCTAGGTAGGTCGACGCTAGTAACTGATTCTTCAAAATAACTGAATAAAGCAGACTGAAATTTAAACTTCCCTTTATCTTTGTTTGCAATCTTTGAAAATTTTGCGTAGTGTGATGAAATGCTTGCAACAAACTCGGTGTCGTAAAACCCAAAATCATACCCCGGATGTGCAACTTTTTAGTTATCATCATAAGCCATGCGCGTGTATAGCATAAGCACATCAATTGTCTCTTACGAACAAATTTATCAAATAAATATCATATTAGCATTAAATAAAAGAAGAAAATAGTAGAATCAATAACCTTAGAATCTGTTACCGATATTCTCTCCGCAATCAAACATATATCCATATTGGTAACAGATGTACCATTGGGAAGAGAGATTTCACTGAAAAATAATAGAATTATTAGAACAACATTAATGTGAAACACATAAATAGAGTAAGAGTCAAATCTACTTACCATGGAGATGCCATGTTTTCGTAAAGTGTCACAAACTTGGCAGTGTAGTTTACAGAGACATCAACTCCAAATTGGTTCTCATCTTCACTAATTGAATATGACTTAAAAGGAACCAATTCAGTCTAGACAGTCACATCACCGGTCCTACTCCTCTTGCTCTTACGAGTAGCAGGACTAGAAGATTCAACATTTGAATTACCATAACCAGTCTCTTCATTTTCCTAGAGCAACAAAATAATTACCAAATTACTGTATCAACAATTGATTATGTTATTAATCATGACAATTAAAAGAGTAATATCACAAATATGATACAAAAAAGTGTAAAAATAAACCTCAAAAACGGCATCACGAACTACAGCCTTGCTCGGATCCGCAGATCGACTAGACGTCATCGGTGTATCAGCACGATTCATGTTTGCATATAACTCCTAAAATACTGTAAACACAACTTCATAACAGTTACATAGAAAAAAACATATAACGCTTAGTGCAGTTCATTATTTTACCTCTCCAACAACATCAGAACCAACATTCGCATCAACTGTACGCATGGCTACAGGACTGCATTCAACATTCATACCTTCGTCCTACATATCATATATGAAAAATATTGGTAAGATAAACCAACATCAACAAAATACAGAATTGGTTGATAACACTAGAGTTGTGTTGTAAAATATCTGATACAGACCAACATATTTACGTATGTTGTATGAATTATATTATTAACTGAAAGTTAGTCGTAATACATACCTCATCACCATGTCCATCATTGTCATTCGCAATGTCATTAACAGCCTCGTTATCAGCGCATTGAGCATTCATATCTAAATCCTATATAACAACATAAAAAAATTATGAAGAAGTTCAACTATAGTGGAAGCAATGAAATGGAATTACTTACAATGTCGTTGTGTGTCGTATCAACAGTAGTGGGTTCCTCCAAGACAACACCTTTTTCTGGTACAACTTGACTACCATTCGCCGTGTTGGGTCCTTGGGGTGCACATTTACCCGAATACAAAGACAAAAATTCAGAGAGGCCAGTGAGAATAGAATTATGAATCGTAGTAACCTTAGCTTCCAAGACGGCGGTCAGTGCTTCCTCCATCGCCTTCACTGCTTCTTTTGTCTAGTCAACAACCCTAGAAACAATTTGGTTAGATATTGTTTGATAACTTATCGATAATCCTCCAATATCTAAACATTTATCTGTATCCTTTTGTTTTTGGGTTTTTTCTTTAATTTCTGCTCACGCATTGCAACAAGATCCAAAGCACTAATGCCACCACGAAACATATCATTAGAGAACTCAAAATCAGTACCAATCAACCCAACCATCTCATTCACTTTCTCATCCTCTTCTTCATCAGACCACTCAACCTCTTTTTCATCAATTTTAGCATCATCCTCTTGGTCAATTATAGACTGCATAGTCACCTACAAAGATTAGTTAGACTTGTTAGCGTATAACATTTAAAAGAGCATGAAGTGGTTTATAATATATCAATACAGTTAAATTATAATAAATATGTTATAGCCGTAAAATAGAAATTATCAGTTATGATATATGTAGTGATGATAAATTCAAATTAATTACCTGGCATTTACTGTCCAAAGCTCTAACATGATTAGGGCTGATTATCGGAAGGTTAGCAACCTCGCTCGACTCCTCCTCTGAAACCGAATCAGAATCCAAATTTTTTTGGAGCAGATATTGGTGTATCTGCTATAGCAGGGGCAGCAGCAACTAAGACAAGTTGTAAGGGGTGAAAAAAACTTTTAACAGCTAAAGACGGCTAAGACAGTGATATGGGATCTTTGTCTTTAATACTGGACATGTTCATATCAAACGCAAGACGACCCCATAGATAATAAAAAAAGGTAGACATATCCCTGGCCAATTCCGCATGAGATTTCAATAGCGTGGGGATGTGTGATGTAGGGACAAGAACACCAGTAATAATAGCAAGATAAACAAGCTTCAACTTTGTTTCAGGATCTACGATGACTCTCTTTTTCAGCATCGACGTAACCCGTTCAACTGTAATACTCTCCGTGTTGGGAAAAAGAGAATACCAATAGGGGTGCGTTTCACCTGTCATCTTCCTTTTCGCAGATTTTTTCTCTTTCGTCGGATATTTACCACATGGTAAACCAGTTACAATGGCAAATTCACGCAAAGAGTACCTCACAGGCTTTCCAGCAAATAGGAACCATATTTCATTCTTCTTTTTGACTTCAAGTTGCCTTGTAAGCATGAAATATCCGAGTCTACTAGAGTAAATTGGCTTCTCAGATATCGAAATAAATTTGCCAAATGGTGAATTCCTAATTTTGCCAGCTTCCTCCTCGTCAAGTGACTAAGAATATTTTTTATTCTCCATGAGGTATGATAAACATTTACCCTTTGTCCTTCTGGTTCTTCACCTTGTGCAAAGAGTCTTGATGGAAAGTTGTGATCCGTTTCCTATAAATTGTTAACATAAGAATGTTAGCGTTACACAAAAATGGGCATGTTAACATAACATATTAACGCATAAAAATGATGTTACTCCTACTACTGGCATAGTAGAATATTACAGAAAAATATAAGTAAATGCAAGCAAATTACCATAATTCGTTCAAAAGGAACGCCGTTATAGTAATAGTTACATAATAGCAGAAATAATAACCCACAAACACGGATAGTACATGCTAACGTGGAACGTTAACATATAATAACAAAAGTTATCAGCATGATAGAAAATGCACATGAATTAAAAATTTTATAAAAAAACAAGGCATTTTGGAAATATAGGGACCATATAATAAACAAAGTTTCTACCATTTTTGAAAATGGGAGACAATTTGAAATCGGAATAATTTTAAATTAGATAAGATCGGGACATCCCTTATATATTATTTGAGAAACTTTTTAACAAAATAACCTTACCATGTCGTGTTAATAACAAAAATACCATGCTGACGTGTCAACACCACATAGAGTTTCAGGTTAAATATATAAAAGAGTTTAACTTACTAGAATAATTACAATACATGCCACTGATATTAATTTGGTTAGAAAATAAATATAATTTATTCAACTAACCAAAAAATACTATTACATTTGCAAAAACAATACTTTTTATTTCTTTAAATTTTTTATACATTAGTTTATAAATAATTTCAAATAAATATAAATATATTTAAGTTACTACCGTAATCCCTAATACATTATTTGAGAAACATTTTAATAAAATAACTTTACTCTGACGTGTTATTAACAGAAATATCATGCTGACGTGTCATCACTAACGTAAATTTCAAATAAATATATAAATGAGTTTAACTTATTAGAATAATTACAAGTATATCATTGTTATTAATTTGGTTATATAATTAATATATTTTATTAAACTAACAAAAAAACTATTAAATTCATAAAAAATAATTATTTTTCTTTTCTTAATTTGTATATACAAAAATTAATGTTAAAAATAATTTTAAATAAAATTTAAAATTATATAATATTTAATTTATATTTACTAATAAAATATAATTACAAATATTTTTCTCCACGCATGGCGTGGATATGAATCTAGTTTTGACTTATTTTATTTGGAGAATCATTCCAACTGGGACTATTGCTAGAATATTTACAACTAGAAGGCAATTTTAAAACGTAAATCAATACTCGAAATACTATAAAAATATAAAATAGGTAACAATTAAAAGAATCATATAAAATAGCAGAAAATGTAAAAGTTATCGATTAACTAGGGAAAATGCGTATAACATGAAAAATTATCAAAAAATGAAGCACAAATTTTCTAAAAAATAATAATTAACAAAATCGAAAAATAAATTTCTTAACAAAACCGGGAAAACACCAACCCATAGAAAACACGGTGTGAAGATAAGAAAAAAAAAATTACAAAATTAATCTAAACTCTAAACACATAAATATAGTGCAAATCCATCTTAACATTGTAAAATTGGTAAAAATTAATCATGCAATAAAAATGCCCTAAATAGTGAAAAAAACCGAAGACCGATTAAGAAAAAACACAAAAAATGCCTAAAATCGAGAAAAAATTGAAGAAAATTTACAGAAAAACTGTAAAAACTTTTTAAACGAACATAAAAACTGAAGCACAACAAAAAGATTTTGGGAAAAAGCTCTAAAAATGCCCTAAATCGTAAAAAACGGAAAAAACTCTAAAAATGCCCAAAATCGTGAAAAAATCGAAGACCGTTAAGGAAAAAACGTAAAAAATTCCCTAAATCTCCGAAAAATGGAAGACCAATAAGGAAAAAACTGACACAAGTTTTTAAGCGACAAAATTGAAGTGCAACAAAAAAACTTTTCTGAAATCAACTATTTTGCATGTTTACAAAAGATTGTGATTGTTAAATATCGTATATCCCTCTCACATATCAAGTGCAGTGAGTCGAAACCGTGAGAACAGTATAAACTTACCGGATTCGGTGCATTGTTGCCGGACACCATTTTTCCGGAGATAGTAGTGGGGGAGAAGATTTGAGAAAGGAGAGAAAGAAGAGAGCGTAGAGAAAGAATAGAGAGAAAATCCAGAAAAAATGAAACAATTATCTAATTCACTATCTCTCTCTCGCCTTATATATCAGATGGAGTGATGTGACTTAAAGTAAATTGACACCCCTAAATGAATGGATGTCAGTTAACAACAGTTTACAACTGCTCAGTAACAGGGTGTAATCGGATTTCAATTAAGTGAACAGTACATAAATCTTCTCTTTGTTATTTTGCTAATTTTGGTACTGTTCTTTGTCATCTACCCAAATTTTACTAAAAATTATCCCTAAATAAATCACATAGCTAAAAATAAGCAAAGATTTTGTGTGCTCACTGAAGCTACTCCATTTTTGTTATTATGCTCTTTCACTTACTTTCTGAGACAAAACAACAAATATAAAATGTATAAAAGAACGGTTATGTTGAATAATAATAGAGAGATAGAGATTTTATTATTATACTGATTTTATTAATCTTATAAATCTTACAGAGAGAGAACAGAAAAAAAAGGAGGAAAAAAAATTACTTCATATGAATAAAGTAACATACGTATTTATAGAGAAGAAGTAAGTCGGCAAACGTAAGTTTATAAAATAATCACTTTGAGAAGCCGTAATTGTTGACTTTCTCAACATGTTCAACGAATTTGGTTTTGTTTTTTAAATGGTGAAGATTTATGCTTATCAAATTTGAGTGTTTTGTGTGTTTTGATGCAGAGATTGATTGATAATGGCTTTTGATAGAGTAGTGCGACGAACAGTTGGATTGTTCTGGAAATAAGTAGATTTCACAAGATGAGTCTTGTGATTGTCCCCATGAAAGTGACAAAACAAAACCATGTCTTCTTTAGTTGTTCTTTTATAATTAATATAAAATACATGATTTTTTTACTTTGAATTTATATATTTGAATTTAATTTTGGGCAATCAACTAAAACAATACTATTTCAAGTTTTGGTTTCAAATATAACACTAATCATTTTAATTTCCAAAAATATCATAAATTTAATGTTAAGATAATTAAAAAATTATTTCTAATGAAAAAAATTTAAACCCTAAATTGAAAAAAATAAACCCAAATATTATATTTTAATTTTATATATAATTTATTTAAATTAAATAATTATTTTGTATATAATAATTTGTGTTATTTTGAGAATTTTATTTTTAATGTGATAAATTTAGAAGATAAACTTGAGCTGATGATATATTAGAGTATTACTCTTTAATTTTATATTTGGAATTACGTGTTTATGTTTAGAGTTTAATATTTAAAATTTAAAATTTGATTTATAAAAGTTATGGTAAATATTTTGGTAAGTCACTTTATTATATATGTTTTCTATGTAGTATATCACGTTCTTATATAAATATTATTTATTATTGATAATAAAAATGGCTTTATATATGTTTCTTATAAATACAAATACTATTTACTATTAATAAATATATTTTTTGTATTCTGCGTTGAAACTTAGGATTTTTGTTTAAGATTTTGGACTTTGGATTTAGTATTTATAAGTGTACAATTGATTCGTGTAAGAATTATTGGAAATAATATAGTATAGTATATCGTGATGTTCTATGTATTTTTATATACTAAATATTTATTGTGGGTTTGAAAATTATTTTTGAATTTTAGTTTAAGGTTTTAGTGTTTAACATTATTAAATCTAAATTTGTAGGAAGTAGTACTAATATAGTATGACAATTTATTTCTATATGATATTATATAGTACAATATATTTTTAGTTACAAACACTATTTATCATTTAAAATATATTTAATTTTTTAATTTCAAATTAATTATGTCGGATGTAGAAAAAAATGTATTTCTAGTAATTTCATGAGTAATATTAAAAGATTATAAACAAAAATGAGCTTTATTTATCAAAATTGGACATCACAAGCAATTCACATTGAAATAAAAATAATGTGTCATTTGTGTGGGAAAGTGTTTGGTAAACACACAAAAAGTAATGGTTAGTATATGAACCAACCAAAAGGAGGTCACAAGACCCCATTAAATTTGATAATTATATTTATGTATAAGAAATTAGAGTGACCCCAACAAATAGTAATTATATATATAAAAACTAATCCCAACACATCAAATCAAAAGAAGCTGAATAGATTTGTGTTTGTCCTAAAAGTTAAGAACCAATAATAACACATATATAACTTATACAAGATTAAAATTACTATAATCTATAGAAAATTGTTGAACATGGATTCTCCTGTCATAATTAAATTAGATGGCATAACTTAATTTTTGGTAAATACGACTAATATTAATATATGTTAGTTCAATAAGTACCAATACAATGAGTTATTTAATAATTTTTTTCTTAATTTTAATTGTCATGTAATGTCAACTTTTCATTTTATATATTTTTAACTTGGTAAATTTTTTAAATTCTTTGTATTAAATGCCATTTTAATGCTAATAAATACCGTATTGAGATGCCGAACGTCGCCTTTGATATCCGGCGAGATCAAATATTTTGAGAGATCTCCTTATTATTTCGAGAGTGACGAAAATCTTCATACTAAGGGATTACGTGTCCGAGTTGTTAAACCGATTATGTCATAGGTTGAATTCGATGTTGAAGATGCGAAACTCACCTCCAACAATAAATTTTAGATTTTTTATCAACTAATAGCTTAAGATTATATTAGTAGGATATTTATCTGAAAACCTGAATTAATGGTGCTACGATATGCACGTCAATTTTTTGTCAATTTTTTTCAAGAATCAACACAATTCCCCACTAAAAAAATGAATGTCGTGCTCTCTTATGGACCATATTATCATCCTGTGTGGGTTTTGTAGCTCAACTTCAACTTGATATCTTTTGCTCCTTTATTTGAAAGTAACAATGACAATAGATTGAAAACCGCAATCACATGGATACAATACATTCTCCTTATTAAGTTCAAAATTATTTAATTTATCAATAAATCTTCAAAATTACTCAAACATGATTTAATTTTAACAAAATATATTTTTCCAAAAATAATAATTAATTTTAACAAATATAACTAACAACATTTAAATATTTTGATTATTTCAAGTTCAAACATAAGTAATATTTATAATTGTTTGTCGACTCGAACATGCCTATACCACATGAGAGTTACTATCTGTGCATGATGAGACAAATCATGTCATTAAAATTTATGCCCAAATACAAGATGAACTAAATTCTTTTTATTAGATTTTGTAATTCAAGTTGTATGTAAGAATCTATTGATTAAACTAACAAATCAAAATCATGGGGAGTATTTCCAGATTACAAGACATTCAGAAGGTTATTTTAAATTCAGAAGCTAATGAAAAAGCTGATGATTGCATTGACAAAAAGAGATAAAAATTCAAAACAATTAATATATAAATTGTTTAGTGAATTTGATTTATATTAAATTACCTTGCTAAGAAAAAAAATTAATCAACACATAATCTTTGTTTTTGTTTGTTTAAAGACTCAAACCAAAATATTTTTAATATAAATTTTAAATTTTTATTCTAAATATAACATCATTAATTTAAATTTCTAAAAATAGCATAACTTTAATATTAAATAATATTAAAATTTTCTAATAAAGAAAAACTAAACTATAAATTAGAGAAAAAAACCTAAATATAATATTTTAATTATATTTGTAATTTATTTATGGTAAATATGTATTTTTAGAAAATAATTTTATGCTGTTTTAGGACTTTTAAATTTACAATGCTAAATTTAGAATAAAAAATTTAAAATGTACTATTTTAGAATATTACAATATATGTCTTTTAGTTTATGAAAATATTGATAATTGTCAATCCAAAAAGTTAGTCATAAGACATGTCAAATGTATATATAAACCAAAAGGAAGGAAATAAAGTTACAATAGAGTTAAAAGAGAGAATTGTACAAATTTTTCCACAAATGTATTTATGTAAGAGATTGGTTTATGGTTTTTTATAGTTATATATATATCATGTTCGTTTGTTAGCCGAAAGTTTCTGCAACTACGACTACGACAGATTATTGTTTGTTCCGTTATCACAGATATTTGCGGTAGACGTAGTGGTCAAATGCTACATCATGCATCATAAATTTTTTTTTAATCGTTGATTAAAACAACGGTGCGATTAAAAAGTTGTGATCAACCGCAACCGATGAAAATAGACAACCGCAACTTCAGTCGCAATGTTAATCGCAATTACGGATGTATACGGTGACTAAACGAACAATATTATATATAAAAAATAGGAGTGGTAGTGTTCTTTTGGATAGACACATGCCAAGATTCTATTCTCCTCCCCACGTGTAATTCAAACTCGTTTTTCGCTTTTCCATACATAATTTTGTTTTGAAACTTAGAACATTAAATTACCTAAAGAAATAAAATTAACCAACAAAAATAACTAAATTTTCCATTGGATTCTGTCACGTGAGACAGCACGTGACTCGTCATTCAAAAGAAGCAAAAGTAGTAAAGCGTGCGTGCAACGCCTTGACGCCGTTAACTTAAATGACGTTATTTTAACGCAAAAACGTCAACAGTTAAAAAGGGTAATTTTTAAAAATAATTTTTTAAAGTTTTTTTAAAACAAAATATTATTAATTTAAATTTTCAATAATTACATAAATTTAATATTCAAATACATTAATATTTTTTAATAAAAAACTAAATATTAAATTAAAAAATCAAATATAATATTTTAAATTTATATATAATTTATTTTAAATGAATATTAATTTCTTGATAATTATTTGTGTATTTTTAAAATTTTAATTTTATAGTGATATATTTAGAAACAAAATTTTAAAATGTTAAGACAATTTTTTAAAACAATATTTTTAAAAAAATTTGTTCTACAAAAAATATCATTTAAATTTCTAATAATAACATAAATTTAAAATTAAAGTACATTAACAATTCATTTTAATAAAAAAAAATTAAACATTAAATTAAAAAAATAAATCTAAATGTAGTATTTTAAATTTATATATAATTTATTTAGAGTAAATAAATAATTTTTTATAATTATTTATTTTATTTTTAGAATTTTAATTTTATAATGCTAATTTAGAATAAAATTTTAAAAAATATTATTTTTCAGTATCACTTATTAAATTTGCATACATTTTTATATAAATAATTCGCCGATATTTGTATTTTCTCGCCGGTAACAAAACTTCACTAAACGCCGATTAACGGCCCGTTACTCTTTTTTTTAAATAGCTAAGAGAGGATCCGGCCCGAATAGATCTCCAATATCTTGAAAATGGTCCTCCACGTGCCAGCTGGAGAATTCAGACCCAGACCCAGACCCAGACCCAGACCCAAACCCAAACCCGAAACTCATATCAGCGATAAGATCATCTCCGAATAAATCGCCGCCGAAACAATCAGGCATCGACGCAGGGAGACCAAAAACGCTGTCGTCTGAGAATAACGACGACGAGAATTCTGTAAACGTATCTGACGCGGTAACCGATGATTCTTCATCTTTCACCTCACTCGTCACCGTTGGTAAGCCGGAGAATTCCTCTTTAACCGCAATCGACGCCGTCGAGGCGTCAGAGAACGAAGATTGGAGAACCGAAACCGGCGAATCGAGGCATTCTCGGCCGCCGCTTCCAGCGCTTGTGGTATAAACTCCGTCAATCTCCTTCGACACTTCTTCAACAATCTTCGGCGCCTGCGGTGGAGGAGAGAAATTAGTGAGCGCGTGCGGACCACGCAGCTGAATGGCGGCGTTGTCATAAACAATGGCGGCTTCTTCCGCCGTGTCGTAAGTGCCTAACCAGACCCGGACACGTCTATTCGGATCTCTAATCTCAGCCGCCCATTTCCCCCAAGGCCGTTGCCTAACTCCCCGGAACTTTCTCGCCGTCGTAACAACCACCGGAGGAACAGCAGCAGCAGCCTCCACTGTCTTTGTATTCAGTCTCTTCTTCTTCTTCGGCATGTCTTTATCCAAAATCGTCGACTCAAGAACCACCTCGTTAACGAATTTCTTGACACGCCGTCGTTTATTGGAGATTTCTGCAAAATCTTCTTCGTCGCTTGAGGAATCTGTAGCGTAAGGATCGGTAACAGAAATCCGCAAGATTCTGGGTTGTGTTATTGTATTGCCTTTGATCTTTTGCGCGGTGAATTTGCTTTTCGGGAGAGAAACTTTCTTGTCAATCTCCATTTTCTATCGTTCTCTTCCAAAACTTAAATCTCTTACTGTATAATATAAGTTTACGTCCTTATATATATATATATATATATATATTAGAGACTTAGGAAAAGCAAAGAGGACAAAGAATAAAGAATGGAAAAAAAACTGAAAGCAAAATGCTTTGTGAAAGATGAGGAAAAAAGGAAGATTTTCCCGGGAGAGTTTAAAGAAAAGAGAAAAAGAAGAGAGCTTTTTGATAGATGCTTATGGAATCAGAGTTTGGTAATTAAGCAAAGGAGAAGGGAAAAAAAGAAAAGAGAGAGATGCTTTTTTCTTGTTTGTGGTTATGGGAAATTTTTTTGCAGAGAAAAAAAAAGGTAAAAGTATTGTGTAGAATGAGAGAGATGAAGAAGACGATGCAGAGCAGAAGTAAGTAAGTTAAAGAGAAAGACTCTGAACAAAACAGAGTCTCTTTTATAGGATCTTGAAACGGCGATTGCGGCGTTTTAAAATGCGGTTTCCTTTTTTTGTCATTTCGTATTTTTAAGGAAAGAAAAAAACAAATTATGTTTTTTTTTTAATTTTAAATTTGTGTAGCCTTTGAAGATACCGGAAAGACGGGTTAGTCTTCGCCTTTGACCTTAAAAATTAATAGCAGTAATTAAGAGTAGTTAATTGCTGTAATTAAATTCCTTTAAGGGTTACAGGGGTGTTTTGGACATTTAATTACCGGTTAAAAATAAATGACCGTTGGGGCTTTGTAGTTTTCTTTATTTTTATTTTTTACTTTTTAGCAGTGTTGAAGTCACGAGAAAAAAAACAGTCTGAAGTCTTTTTCTAGAGCGGGTGTCTGACGTGGCAGAGACGACAACATGGGATGTTTACTTCAATTCGACTTTGTGTCTTTTTCACACATTTTGTAAGTATCATGTTTTTTTTTTCATATGGCTTTTTTAGTTTATTATCAAAAGTAAAATACAACGTATATCATGCTATTAATTGAATTTGGACTAAAATAATATATTTTAAATTTTTAATATAAAAATAATATCATTAATTTAAATTTCTAATAATAACAAATTTAAAATTAAAATAAATTAAAATTTCATTTTAATAAAAAAAATAAATACTAAATTACAAAAAAGAAATTCAAGTATAATTTATTTAAAATAAATAGATATTTTTACATAATTATTTGTGTTATTTTTAAAATTTTAATTTAAAAGTGCTAGATTTAGAACAAAACTTTTTAAAAATACTATTTATGGTATTACTCATTGAATTTTTGACTAATTAAAGAGTAATACTTTAAAATAACATATTTTAAAAATTTTGTTTCAAATCTAACACTAAAAATTAAAATTTTAAAAATTTCACAAATAATTATGTAAAAATATTTATTTACTATAAATAAATTATATATAAACTTCAAATATTATATTTGAGTTCATTTTTTCTAATTTAAAATTTAATTTTTCTGTTATAATAAAATTTTACTATAATTTAATTTTAAATTTATGCTATTATTGGAAATTTAAACTAGTGATACTAATTTGGAACAAAAAACTTAAAAATATACTATTTTATAGAATCATCCTTGATTAAAATATAATTTATTAAAGTTTAATTTGTCATTTTTACTTGAATTATTTTTAATAAAACTATCTTTTCACTGCATATTTTCACGTGAATGTTAAAACAAAATGCCATTAAATATTTTGGCTCTTTAAACATGGACGGTGGGTGTTTTGTTTCTGTTTTTTTTTTCTAATTTATTAGATGGAATAAACACGATCCTCATAGAGGATTGATATAAAAAAAAAATTTGGTACATAGTACATAGTAATAAAATACAAAACCGAGTTTATAGGAATCTCTATATGAAATCTATTGACTGCTTTATTATCATTTTTTTAAATTAATACAATTTCTATGGATTAAAAAATTTGAATAGAGATAAGAAAACGAAGGTTTGATGGATCCATAGTAAAATACTTCATCAAACTGCTTGAGCATATTTACAGATGAAAAAGAGATGTCTCATGGATTCATCGGATACACATCAATGTCTATGTTAATTAAGGATCAAAGATGATACATCTATGATTAATGATTCTTTGGAACAGTTTATAGTTTCCATATAGCCTTCTTGAGTTGATTCACATATTAAAACATGATTCAAAGTTTTCATCCGTAAATTGAAAAGATTGAATCTCATTTTCACTGCCATCAAGTAAGCATGGAGGTCTTGCGGGATGTGATGTATTGGAAGCCAAGAATCATTAAATGTTGGAAGTGGGTTTTGCATTTTCAAAATCGAACTCAGTCCAAAACAAAATTGACCCAACAATTCAGATACATAATCTCTTACTACGGACGATCTCCACCATTTTTGACAAACGAATAACATCTTTCAAAAACGTTCGATCTCGTCGAATACGAAAAGCGGCATTAGGTGTCTCGAGATAACATTTATAAGCATTAAAGTGGCATTTAATATAAAAATTTTAAGAGATTTAACACGTTAGATGTGTATAAGATAAAGAGTTGTTGATTTTAAAAAGAAATATAAAAATTAAGAGAAAGATTATTAACACTCAGTTGTATAGACATTCGCCGAACTAAGGATTAAGTTGTGGTGTCTAAATTCTGATCAGAGAATCCATATTCAACATTACATGCAATAAATTCATTACCATCACCAATCAAAAAAAACAAAACATGATTTAGAATGAGCATGGCAGAAAAACAAAACATCAAACAACAATAGGTAGATGAATTATAGTGGTCCTGATTGACTGATTTTCATTCTTTTCAATCGTTTCCAATCAATTGTCTTTATAAGTAATTCAAAACTTGTGCATAGAGGATAAAGATGTGGTGATAATGCATCACCCTAACGAAATCTTCTTTGTGGTTTAATCAAAACCCTTAAAACACACGACATAATCCAATTCATCCACTTCACATCAAATATCATCTTGTCCATTGTATTTCCTATGAGATAATCCATTTTCTCTTACCTTTCAACTAATGGGAAATCATCGTAGTTGTTTTTTTTTGCTAAATTATGAGAATTAAAAAATTTCAATTCATAGCATTTTTCAACATTCGAAGTCAGTATTTATGTATTTTGATTTAAAAGATAAAAAAATAGATCTATTTTGTGATTCAAATTCATAATGTCTCAATATAAAAACATTGTTATTTATCACTAAACTGGTTAGGCCTAAGCATTCGGATATTTGGTTTGGTTTTGATCAGTTATTTTTTATTTCGATTTTTTGGTTTATAAAATCAAATATTCATTCGGTTGTTTTTATATTTTAGTTTGGTTTTAATTCGGTTATACTTTGATTTTGATCGGCTCGGTTATTAAATTTTAAAACTGAAAATAATTCGGTTAACCAAAAATAACAAAAAAACCAAAAATAACAGAAAAAACTAAAAATAACAAAAAATAAAAAAAAAATAACCAAAATATTATTAGATAACCGAAAATAACTTAAATATCTGAAATATTTTTGGATAACCAAAAATAACTAAAAATAATTTAGTTTTTTCGGATATTATTTTAGTTTTCGGTTCGGTTCGGTTAATAACTAATAATCATAATTTTCCAAAATAATATCCGTTCGTTTAATTTTTTATAACCGAATACCAATTCGGTTTATTCCATTGGAATTATTTGTCTATATCTAAAACTGGTGACATATTTCAATAATTAAGGACTGAAAATTTATTTATAAAAAGAAAATCACAATCATAACCTTACCTAGCTTGCATTCAGAGCCGACCTGCCACACTAACCACTGCATTCTTATAGATTTTGGCAGCCCACACCATTGTGTCAAAGTATGTAAATATGATTGAGCAGTGTATGTAAAGATGTCTCACCGTACGGATAGTTCTTCTTGTCTTTCCTTTTTCTTGACCAGCTCATATGGTCCTTATATATTCATACTGATTTATTCAATTACTACAAAACAAATCATTTGAAACAAATCATTTGAAACAAATCATTTTATTTGTTTGGATTAGTATTAGAAAGATAATAAATGACTTCTTATTCTAAAATTTTAAAAAATTAATCTATATGCAAGAACCTCAATATCACTTAAAATAAAATAAAATAAAACATATTTAATAAGAGAGTAATACCCTAACATAGTAACTTTTTAAATTTATCTTCCAAATTTAGCACATTAAAAATAAAATTCCTAAAATAGCACAAATTATTATGTAAAATAATTATTTATCTCAAATAAACTATATATAAAATTAAAATATAATGTCTGGATTCACTTTTTCTAATTTAGGATTTAATTTTTTTATTAAAAAGAGATTTTAAATTATTTTAATATTAAATTTGTGCTATTTTTAAAATTTTTAATAATTAGTGCTATATTTAGAATAAAATCTTAAAAGAGTACTATTTTAGTCAATTTTCCTTAATAAGAAGAGTTATACCTTAAATTATCAAAAAACTTTTGTTTTAAAAAAACACCATTAATAATTTAAAAAAAAAATACTATTAAGAGTCTTTTTCAAAAATACCACAAACGTTAATACTAATTTTGATGATTTATAATGTAAAATTTTAGTTTTGGATTTAAAACTAACTTTTATGATAAAAAAAATTAATAATAGTTTTGAATAAAACATTTTATGGTTAAAATAAATAATAGTGGAAGATAGAAAAGGTAGAAACGGGGCCCATCTGAGCGGTCTTACCGTTAGTTCTGCAAACGGTGCCGTTCACTCGTTTCGAGTTATCCTATTCTAAAGCTACTTTAAGGTTTAGGATACCTTTAAGAGATAGAAACACTAAATATAAATGCAAATATCTAAGTCCACTCACCTGTAAGTGGTAAAACAACTGTTCATATTCGTATGATTTTGAAGATTGCAAGCATGTGTTGCATTTTTGAAGTTTTTTCTTAGCATTTTTCGATTTTGTTTTAATTTTTTCAATTTAAGTGTTACTATTTTAGTTATAAAATATAAATTTAATTGTCCTATTAGTTTGATTCTGTAATTGAAATATTTTAATGAATAATATCCTAAAATAACACCATTTTAACTTTATATTCTAAATTTAGCACAATAAAATTAAAATTTTAAAAATAGCACAAATTATTATGTGAAAATAATTATTTACCTTATGTAAACTATATATAAAATTAAAACATAATGTTTGGATTCACTTTTTCCAATTTAGGGTTTAAATTTTTTTATTAGAAATAAATTTTTAATTATTTTAGTATTAAATTTGAGCTATTTTTAGAAATTTAAATGACTAGTGCTATATTTCGAACAAAAACTTGAAATATTGCTATTTTAGTCAATTGCCCTATTTTAATTGCCAAACACATTTCCATATACATATTTTTGGATTAATTTAAAATCTACATACAAGCAAAATTAAATACAAAAAATACCTCAACTATATTAGTTAAAGAGTAATACCTTAAAACAATATATTTTAATTATTTTAGTATTAAATTTATTCTATTTTTGAAAATTTAAATGATTATTGCTATATTTGAAATAAAAACTTGAAATGGTGTTATTTTACACAATTATCCGTTAAAATATTTATTTTGGAATTGTAAAATGGTAATTGCGTAAAATAGCACATTTTTAAGTTTTTGTTCCAAAAATAGTATCATTAGTTTAAATTTCTAATAATAGCACAAATTTCAGATTAAAATGCATTAAAACTATATTTTAGTAGAAAAATTAAACCTTAAATCAGAAAAAAATAAACTCAAAGATAATACTTTAATTTTATGTGTAATTTATTTAGAGTAAATAAATATTTTTACATAATTATTTATGGTATCTTTGAAAATTTAATTTTATAATGTTAGATTTAGAAGAAAAACTTTAAAATATGTTACTTTACCGTATTACTCATTGTAAAATCAAACAAAGATATTTATTATTTATAGATAGAGTATGTCTTTTACCGAGTTACTATACATCATAATTAAATAATTATTCTTAGTTTTTAACAAATATTCAAAGTTTAAAATCATACTATTATAATCTGATCATTCGCATATAAAAAATATTTCATATTTATCTCTAAATTTAGAGTGTAACTAAGACAAAATCTAAACTTATATATTTAATATATATAGTTTGTGCTTTTTCAAAAAATTAATTTGATAGTATATTTAGGATATTTAAGTTAATGCTGACATAAAATTAGCTAGTTAAGTTGATAAAATAATGAGTAACCGTTTCTGATTTCTAAATTTAATTTTTTTGGTTGTATTCACGTTTAAATTTAATACTCCCTCTTTCATATTAAATGTGGTTTTAAAACTTAAATTTTTTTAAAGTTTCTATTCTCAATACATATTTTTATTAAAAAAATCTTATTTTGTTGCTACTAGTATTTTATATTATTATTAAAAAAATCTTATTTTGTTGCTACTAGTATTTTATATTATTAACAAATAAGAAAATATTAATTGATGTCTTAATAAAGGAAAAACAAAAATATCTTTAAACATATTTATAATAACAATACATATTTTTATTAAAAAATCTTATTTTGTTGCTATTAGTATTTTATATTATTAATAAATAAGAACATATTAAGTGATGTCTTAATAAAGGAAAAACAAAAATATCTTTAAACATATTTATAATAAACGGAAGAAATCTATATTTTTGTTATAAACCGAACCCACATCTTAAACATCTTGATCATCCATAATATATTATTTAAAGAATATTTTTAAAAAATAATTTTATCTGATGTGTTACTATCACCACAATTAATTTCAAATAAATAAATAAATGGATGTAAGTTAATAAAATAATTACAATATATGACATTGTTATTAATTTGGTTAGAAAATTAATATATTTTATTAAACTAACCAAAAAATAATATTAAATTCATAAAAAATAATTATTTTTCTTTTTTTAATTTACATATACTAAAATTAATATTAAAAATAATTTTAAATAAAAATAAAAATTATATAGTATTTAATTTATATTTACTAATAACAATATTATATAATTTACGAATATTTTTTACCACATAATCTAGTTTTTTTAAATGTATATGTAAACGTTTATGGTGCAAATGAAAAAATAATTTTCTGTTTATGTGTTGACGTTATGTTTCCACTTTGGGAAAATATTCTATATTTTAAAAAAACTCCCCTAACATTAAATAACAACACAAAAACTACGTTTAAAATAACATACTATATTACCAAATTAATCAAAGGTAAACTTTTGGGAGAGGCAATGTTTGTGGATTGTGGTTGTCATTTAATAACACTGGTGTAGACTATAGAATCCATTCTTCTTACAGGTCTAGGTATTCTGATAACTATTCAGATTTCGTATTGGTTTTTTCTGATTTTTACATATGGATTTAGGATCTATTCTTATATTAGATGTATTTTTTTTGTATTCACGTTTAAATCTATTATAGATTTAGGATCGTTTTTATATTTTAGAATTTTGATTCGGATTCGGTTTGGATTCAATTCGTTTTCAACCAAGTTTGAATTGGGTTTGAATACCGAAATATCAATAAAAAAATATAAATAAAATTTGGATAAATTTTGACTAATTAAAATTTTTCATTTTGGATATTTTAATCAAAGTCAACTATTATATTCAAATTTATAATTGTAAATTTGAGTAAATAAGTTAATTAACTCAATATATAATTAATATTTTTAAATATATAATTATATTTTGGGTATCCATTCAATTTTAGGCTCCGGTTCTTCATATAAAAAAAAGAAATTCCTTTTAGATATTTTGGGTGGTTCTGATTTAGTTCGATATCTATTTTTTTAGCCGGTTCCGGTTTGAATATTCAATTGAGAGTAATTTGCCCATGCCTACTCTTTCATATACAAATTATTTTACTTTTTGATATCTCCAATCGAAATATTATAATATCTCAAATCCAATTGAAAAATTCTAAATATTTGAGGGTTTTATTTCATTGGTAAGATTAGGCAATGATATATATAAGAAAAAATCGGATAATATTTATAAAAAGAATTCTGATCATATATATATATATATAACAGGAACTCTAATCATATATCGCTTGTCTTTGGAAGAACCAAATAAATTAGTAATTATACTATTTTTATATCTATTTTAAAAATGTTGATTTTGACTTCATATTTCGTCGTATGATTGTGTTAAATATTCGTTTGAAAATGTTAGGGTATTAGATAAACATGTTGTACCCCAATGACAAAAAAATACTTTCTATAATTAAACTTTTTTATTAATAATATTATCACAAAAATAGTGTGATAATCAAAATTTTGTAGTATCTACAATTAAATCTTCGTATGAAAATATTAGACTATTGTGCCGTTTTGTTGTGACCCAATAACAAAAAAAAATGTTAATCCACTGATAAAAAAATATTTTTTAATATTAATAATTTTATTAATAATATTATCACAAAATAGTGTGATATTTTTAAATATTCTCATAAAAATTCCTCGATAAATATCATAATCAAAATTTTGTAGTATCTGCAATTAAAAAATCGTTTAGAGGAATTTACATGTAAAAAAGAGACTAATACGAACCATTACAACCAACGTCATCTTCACTATCATAACTGTAGTTTTCTTTTTATAATAAAGTTAACCTTTTACAAAAGCATATTAAAACACAAAATCTCACTTTTAAAATAAACTATTACCACAAGTACATTTTTCAAACACTGTTTAAGTTACAAAGCTCCTAAGTACAATTTTATACAGTGTAATGCACGTGCAAACCAAAAGCTGAATTATACTTATACTGGAAAATGTCATCCTTTAATTATACTTAATTATTAGTTCTAATTATATAAAAAATGGCTACTTGTTAGCTCACACTCCACTTCAAATTTTATAAACCAATTGTATATAATCAAATTTGGAAACCATTTTCATAACTCTACTTTGATCAAATTTTGATTCTTCATAATAACATTATATGAGGACCACATGGATGAGATAGCAGTAGAGATGTGTAAACCACCAGTTCATCTATTTTTGTTGCACCTTGATCAAATGATTAAAAATATAAATCAAATGATTTTTTTTTGTCACCAAATGTTTTTTAATCATTAGTTGGGTAAATTCATACGATGCATCATCAAACCAATAAGAAACATATGTATTAATTAATTTGATAATTCTTTAAAATAATATTTTTAAATTTTGGTTAAAAATATAATATCATTAGTTTAAATTTTTATAGATAATACAAATATAATATTAAAAAATAAATTATTTCTAAGAGATTAATAAAAGAGTAATATCTTAAAACAGTATATTTTTAAGTTTATCTTCCAAATTTAGCATATTAAAAATAAAATTTCTAAAATAGCATAAATTATTATGTAAAAATAATTATTTACTTCAAAAAAACTATATATAAAATTAAAATATAATGCTTGAGTTTATTTTTTCGAATTTAGAGTTTAAATTTTTTTATTAAGAATAAATTTTAGTTATTTTAATATCAATTTTTTTTTCTATTTTTACATAATAATTTGTGTTATTTTAAGATTTTATTTTTAATGTATTAAATTTGAAAGATAAAATTAAAAGATATTATTTTAAGATATTATTCTTTTATTAATCTCTTAGAAAGAATTTATATTTTAATATTATAGTTGTGTTATCTATAAAAATTTAAACTAATGATATTATATTTTTAACCAAAATTTTAAAAAGATTCTTTCTAAAATATAATTTCTTTCCAAAAGACAAAATTTAAACGTTAAATTAAAACAAGAATCCAAATATATTGTTTTAATTTTATATATAATTTATTCAGAGTAAATAAATAATTTTACATAATAATTTATATTATTTTTAGAATTTTAGCTTTAATCTCTTAGATTTAAAACAAAATTTTAAATATGCTATTTTAAGATTTATTCTAATAATTAATATAACAAAAAAAAGAAGTTCCTCTCTTCAATCTTGTTTTGCTAATTGTAAGAATTATTTTGGGGGTCACACATATATAATCAATGTGTTATGGTCATTATCTAAAGTAGTCAAAATTATGTGATCACTTATTTGTAAAGATAAAAGACTATAAGGCATAAGTGTTATGAAAAAATTATGTATGGATACATTATGCAATTTCTAATTTGATGAAAGACCGAATTAAAAATTATTTTCTATACATATAGAAGGGTTATGATCCTCATGATAACTCTAATCAGAAATTCAGTCACATTTATATCCTAATAACAAATATCTTCAGCTATTTTGGATTCGTCATGAAAGAACCATTGCCAACTTGAATATCATAAGACATGGATCCAAAAGGTATGGTTCCACTATTATTTTTATTATTATTTATAAATTAGTTTTATTACTATAGAAATCATAAAATAATCAATACTAATATCTACATAAACTATGTTTTTCTTCCGTAAGCTACACAAATTTCATAAAATATTGATATTATACAAATTGTGCTAACGTTTACACGTTAAATCTCTATTTAATCTTGTTTTAATTCAAAAATTTAGTGTTAACTTTGAAATAAACGCAAGTTAAAACCAGATTTTCGAATTAAAACCAAATTTAATAGCGATTTAATATGTAAACATTAATAAAATTTGTGTAATTGTAATAAATTTATGAAGTTTGTGTAGTTTACAGGAGAAAAATATAGTTTATGTAGCTAAGAGAAGACTCCAAAAATACTGATAAAAATGGGTTTATTCGCATAAATTCGTGTAGTTCACGGAAGTAAATCCGAAAATCTTTGTAAAATTCTTTCAGTTCTGTTGTGAAAACTGGCAAATCCTCTAAATGATACTGTGATTCATATGATAAAGCAGATATTTTGGACATGAATTTTTTCTATCTTAATATATAAAACATATATCATTCAAATTTGATGGGTGACATATCGTCAAAACAATTATTAGTAGCAAAAGTAAAATTCGTGTGTACGAGCACCAATAGGTTTCCTATCATTACTGTAGTCCTTGTCGGGTCACCACATAGATATCACTAAAACTTTATGTTGAATTTTAAATTAATTAAGAGTTTAATATATCAATGATTCGGTAATCATCAACCTTTCTTAAAAAGTGTATGTAGTTAGAAGATTTTGCCAGTTGAAAAAGAGCTTATGATAATTAGAGATGTTTAAATGGATTTATTATTAATGGGTTTTTGGTGGATACTTACAAATTTTAAAAATTCATTTAGACCCATTTATTAGAATTGATTAATAGATTTAAATATATATTTATTTAAAACTCATTTATCAAAAAAGTTTTTACTTTAAAAAAAAAGGTATCCTATTAAACTCATTTATATTTTATTTTTGTTTAATCAACAATGATTCAAAAAAATATTTTATAATAATTAACCAATAACTTTTTGTACAAAATAAAAAATAAAAATCACGTTTTAGTAAAAACGTAAAAATGCGGAATTGTGTTTTCGTGGGAAATGCGGAATTATATGTTTCTGCAAAAATAATGAATTATGTTTTTGCCAAAAAATGCGAAATCACTTTTTCGACAAGAAAATGGAAAATTATATTTTTGGCAGGAAATATGAAATTAACGGAAAAATACGAAATCACGTTTTTAGAAAAATACGGAATCACGTTTTTAGCGGAAAAATATTAAATTACGTTTTTAGTGGAAAAATATGGAATTATATTTTCGACGGAAAAATTATGAACTACGTTTTTGGCAGAAAATGTTGAATTATATTTTTGACGGAAAAACATAGAATCACGTTTTGGATGAAAAATGTTTTTTTGACAAAAATGTAGAATAATATTTTGATAGAAAATAAATTTAAACGGGATGAATTCTAAATGAAGTAACTTTACCCATTATAACATTTAAAAATGTTAGAAAACTCAAATTTCCTATAAAACATATGAAAAAAATCTAATACTTTATTTTATTACAAATATTTTAATATATTTATAAAAAAATATATTTTTAACAAATAAATAAATTTATTACTTATTTTTAAAATAAAATTACAGTATTGTTTTATTAAGAATATAATGGTTATAAATAAATATAAACAAGAAGAGAAAAAAATATTATCTAAAATAGATTAAGTGAGTTAAATGGGTTTGAATGGTTTAAATGGGTTAGTGTAATTATAAATGGGTAACTCTATTAGATCTTTATAATACATGAGTTTTATAGGATTTGAAGTTTAAATAGGGTGGATATACCCATTTTAACATTTCTAATGATAATATTAGAGTACATGTGATTAGAGAAATTACCGATAATTTTTAAACATGATTATGTATTTTTTCGTTAAACACATTATTCTATATTTTTAAAACGTAATTTATTATTTTCACCAAAAATATAATTTCGTATTTTGCAAGCCCGCATTTTTACGTTAAAAACATAATTTTTTATTTTTTTATTAAAATGTTATTTTAATTCTTTATTTTTTACAAAAAATTATTGATTACTTATTATAAAATATATTTTTAAATTATTGTTGATTCAACAAAAATAAGATGTAAATAGATTTAATAGGATATATATATATATATATATATTCTTTTAAAAGCAAAAGCTTTTTAATAAATAAGTTTTAAATGAATATCTATTTAAATTCTTTAATCTTAATTCTGATAAATAAATTTAAATGGATATTTAATTTTATAAGTACTCATTAAAAACTCATTAATTATAATTCTATTTAACATTCCTATATATAATATTGTGATTACAAAGTAGTTCCAAATCACCTGTTTGGAGTGATGGTGAACTCGAAGACTAAGCAATTTTTTTCTAAACACTGAAATTCTTTCTTATATTATTTAAAACTTTTTTTTGCAAGTTTATATTGATTAAATAGATTTTGACGATAATTGAAAAATAAATAAATAAGAGTTTAAAAATTCACAAAATAAAAATACATCTGAAACAAATTTATAGCTTGATACTTCATTTTAAGAGAGACTAAAATTCATCTTTATTAAGATTACTAACATAGGTTATGTTTGTTTTTCTTACGCATGAAGTTTTAGTTGAAACTGCAATATATTATTGTTCGTTTATCTGTCGCAGTTTTTTCTGGCCAGCTAGTCGCACCGGTAATACATTGCGTTCACATCATAATTTTTTACTACTTATTAAAACAATATTATGATTAAAAACCTTCGATCAATCGAATCTAAAGTCAGCACTGATATGTAAACGAATAACATATATCAGTTCCAAATCGCCTGTTTGGAGTGATAGTGAACTGAACTCAAACACTAAGAAAGTTTTTTCTAAACGATGAGTTTGTTCTTTATATTAACATTTTTCTTTATAAGTTATCTTGGCTAAATAATTTCGATGATAAATAAATTTATAGTTTGATATTCCATTTTAAGGAAAACTAAAAATTTATCTTTTTATTAATAGATAAATAAATAACATATATAGGTATTATAGTTTATAGTTTTAAGGACAATTGACTAAAATAACACCATTTCAAGTTTTTGTTCCAAATATAGCACTAGTCATTTAAATTTCCAAAAATAACACAAATTTAATACTAAAATAATTAAAAACTTATTCCTAATGAAAAAATTTAAACTCTAAATTGGAAAAAGTGAACCTAAACATTATGTTTTAATTATATATATATATTTTATTTAAGGTAAATAATTATTTTTACATAATAATTTATGCTATTTTGGGAATTTTAGTTTTATTGTGCTAAATTTGGAAAATAAACTTAAAATTGTGCTATTTTAAAATATTACTCTAGCTGCTTTTAACTTTAGTCACATTCGTTAATAGTGACATTGCATAAAAAAAATTTAAGCAAAAACTTTCAAAACTTTTTCTTAAGAAAAAAACACATCATAGCGTTGAGGGTTTATCAAGTGAAGTGAGGCATGAGGACAAACCATTCTAAAAAAAGTAAATGAAATATAAGATGGCTTTACCATTTTCAACATATCAAGGTTGGGACACTAAGTCCAAAAATTATTTTTCTTTCACTAAAAATTTCTTAAACCAATTTACATGTTATTAGCCAATCAGTACAAAACAATCACTCTAAAACAAAAAAATTTAAACCGAACGATTTTTTAGTGGAAGTTTAAAAAAAAATTGTTCAAAATTTTTTGATGAATATCTGACGGGATAGTATCCGTCGAAAATTTCGGATAACAAACAGTAAAAAATTTTCCACCAAAATTTTCGTGAGAACTCTTTTTTTATGGTTATATTATTGAGTTAAAAAAATCATAGTGTATAATATTTTCTAGAGTAATACTCTAAAATAGCAC
The DNA here is from genome assembly GCA_018901935.1 of Pugionium cornutum. Lineage (NCBI taxonomy): Eukaryota > Viridiplantae > Streptophyta > Magnoliopsida > Brassicales > Brassicaceae > Pugionium > Pugionium cornutum. The sequence goes on along the minus strand of JAENJI010000206.1, from coordinate 77,335 downwards.
ATTTTAAAGTTTTTCTTCCAAATCTAGCATCATAAAATTAAATTCCCAAAAATAGCACAAATACTTATGTGAAAATACTTATTTATTCTAAATAAATTATACATAAACTTAAAGTATTGTATTTGAGTTCATTATTTCTAATTTAGGGTTTAATTTTTCTATTAAAATATAGTTTTAATGCATTTTAATCTTAAATTTGTGCTATTATTGGAAATTTAAACTAATGATGCTATTTTTGGAACAAATACTTAGAAAGATGCTATTTTAGACATTTGCCCTATTTTCTATCTATGATAGAGATAATTTAAATTCAATTGTATAATCTAATTTTATTTTTTATTTCATTTATATAATCGATATTAAAAATTTCAAAAAAAATTATTTTAAATAATAGATAAATTATGTACACATCTAATTCATATTTATTAACTAAACAATTAGTTATAATATGTGAATATTTTTTCCGATGCATAACATAGATCTAAATCTAGAGTTAGAGTAATAACCTAAAATAACACATTTTTAAATTTTTGTTCCAAATTTAGCATTTTAAACTTAAAATTTTAAAAATAGCACAAATTATTTTCTAAAAATACATATTTATATTAAATAAATTAAAAAATAGTTAAAATAATATATTTAGATTCTTTTTCTGATTTAGAATTTAATTTTCTTTCTTAAAAAAAATTTAAGATATTTTAATATAAAATTTGTGCTAATTTTGGAAATTTAAACTAATGATAATATATTTGAAACAAAAATTTAAAATAGTATTATTTTGTGAATTGCCCATCTAATTATTTATTATTTAATGATTTGAGGATCCATTTTGTATATTTACTTAATGAATTATGTTTTGTGAGTGAAAAAACGTAAGATTTCTTTTTTTTTTTTTTGCTCCGGTTCCTGAAGTTGAGGCGTGGCTGTTAGTAATATGCAAATGGGTCTTGGGCCAATGAAGTAGCCCAGAAACAAATTCGTAATTATTTAGACGCTTTGTCGTTTCTCGTTTTCTCTATAAAACTGTTTGCCGTTGTTGTTTCATTACAAACAAACTGACATCTTCAAATTAATCCTCCTCACATTACGAAAATCGGATCTACGCCTCTCTCCAATCTACGCCACAGAATTCACGATTTTCTGCAAATCTCTGCAACCTTCAATCAACGGCGATCACATATTCCCGGTAAAGATGAATGACGGAGATGTCTCGAGGCAGATCCAGCAGATGGTGAGATTTATCCGCCAAGAGGCTGAAGAGAAGGCAAACGAGATCTCGGTCTCCGCTGAAGAAGTATGTTTCTTAGTCTTCTATTCCTTTTCTCGGATCATCAGATTTCTTTCAATTGCGATTCAATTTTTGTATACGATGGCCGTAAGCGGGTTTTTTTCTGGTTATCATCGATCCGGTAATATCTGTAGGAATTCAACATCGAGAAACTGCAGCTAGTTGAGGCGGAGAAGAAGAAGATTAGACAAGATTACGAGAAGAAGGAGAAGCAAGCTGACGTGCGCAAGAAGATGTGAGTTCAATTGATTAACCGATCGCTTTAGTTTATGATTTAACTCACTGATCTTGATTCAATTTAAGCTCGATACCTAATTTGGATTACAATATCTGTCACCTTTGAAACGTAGAAGTTTACGATCTATTGATCAGATTTTTTACTTGATTTCAACTTTTAATTTGCATAGTTTTTGATTGATGAACAAAAAAATTGAAGACACATAACTTCACATCTAACTTTTCTTACTTCAACAAGTAGTCTAATTAAACGATTATGGTTTACTGGGTTGATCCAAGCTCGATGACTAAAGAACTGAAAAAAATCTGGCGCTTTCTGATGTTCTATTCTTTATATCAGAAGCTCAATCAAATGTGTTGAACTTTAAAAAAAAAAATATGTCAGTTCTCTGTGAGAATTGTCATCATGTTCACTCAGAATGAAATTAGAAGAAAAATCATTTATTCTGTTAGTTCTTCCTCATGTATAAACACAACTGTGTTAATACTTTGGCTAAAAGTAACTGTTATACATGCTTTTCAGTGATTACTCGATGCAGCTAAATGCCTCGAGGATCAAAGTTCTTCAAGCGCAGGATGATATTGTCAATGCAATGAAAGACCAAGCAGCAAAGGATCTTCTGAACGTTAGTGCCGATGAGTATGTCTACAAGAAGCTTCTGAAGGATTTGATCGTGCAGGTTGGTACTTGAACCAAAACAGAGAGTCTCTCTTGGTTCATACACTCAAATAATATTTGATATCGGACCTTTTTATTAGTATATCCGACTAGGTTGTTTTAAGCATCTGATTATGCAATTGGTTTCTTGTGCTTGATAGAAATCTCATTCATATCTCGTGTAACCCCTTGTGCTTAGTTACGCAGATGTTGTTTTTAATTTCAAATACCATTTGGTCTGTTAAAAGATTATCTCTTGCATTGTTGCAGTGTTTGCTTAGGTTGAAAGAACCTTCTGTGTTGTTGCGCTGTCGTGAAGAAGACTTGGGTTTAGTTGAATCTATTCTTGATGATGCGAAGGAGGAGTATGCTACTAAAGCAAAGGTTCATGCCCCAGAGGTTAATGTGGACACAGAAATTTTCCTCCCTGGTCCTCCTAAATCTAATGATTCTCATGGTCTCCACTGGTAAAATTCATGTTTCTCTCATCATTACGTTAACTTTACAGAGAATGTAACATTGGCTCATAGGAATCATTTTACATTTTTAGAAAGAAAAAAAGGAAGATATTATGGTGTTTAGATCTGGCTTGATATAGTTATATATGTATATTTTTAAATTGTTATAGCTCTGGAGGTGTTGTTTTAGCTTCTCGCGATGGGAAAATCGTGTGTGAGAACACTCTCGATGCACGTCTTGATGTCGCATTCCGCATGAAACTTCCAGTGGTATGAAAACAACTCCTTAGACCTGCATACACCTTTTGCTTTTTCTTTAGTATTGGTCATCAGATCATCACTGTCTATAACTACTTTGGCTATCTGATTCACTCACTTTTTAACAGATCCGGAGGTCGTTGTTCGGCCAAGTTGCTGCCTAATGAAAGAGAAAGGTGATGATTCAAACCGGTTTGTGTTTTGGTTATTTAATCTATTTGGGAGAGATTTCTCTTTGTTGCTATTCTTTTGTAATTCTGCAAACTTTTTCCTTTGATGCGAAAACCCATCGAACTTATTCGTTTTCGTATGTCTTTTTTCCTCGTTCCCAAGTATTCTCATGGCTTTCGAAATAAATAAAGAAATGAATAACTTGCTTTTCTCTCACTTTTATCCTCTATAGTTGTATGCCTTGCATTTTCAATAACATATTTTATATTGGAGAAGTCGCATTTTTAACTGTCTATTTTGGAGTGAATCAAAATTCAAAAAGAGCCTCACCTCTTACTTGATTAGAATATGTATTAGCCTGTGGTTTATTAACCGAACCCAGATTTTGGAATTTCGGCTATGATTCGATAAGGCAACAACCGATTAACAAGAATCTGAAATGCATTTGGTTCTCTGTTTTGTTTGGTTCGTCCAAACTTAAATTGGAAAAGTATTAATCTCGCAAATTACAACTGAACCAAATTATTTAACGAATTTACTCACTTGTAACCAAATCTGAATCAAAACCGAAATTAAGCTGCTTAAAATTGAGTATTTCCGGTTCAATCGGTGCATACCATCAAGACCGGACTTTTCCATAACAGAACCAAATCGTTTTCAGGTTAATTCGGCCAAGTTTTTTTCTAAAAAAAACAAAATGATTGAAAACCAGAAAATCGAATCAGTGGCCGGTGAGTGGATGACGATGTCATTGTGGTGGAATCAGAGGAATGATGCTGAATGAAGATCGAAAAAAATATATGAGAAAGAGCACTTGTTGAAAGCAGAGGAAGCGAGAACCGAGGAAGCAGAGACAACTGAAACAAAGTATGACGAAAAGTTTGTTCGTGTTACATTACCGATTGTAGTGAAATCAGACGTGCAAGGAACCGCAGAGGCTGTTGCTGATGCGTGAAGAACATTAAATTGGCCAAAAGTGCGTAAAAACGTGAGATGTTGGTTAACTGTGGTGATTGCATTGTCTTTTTGTGAGTGTGAGTTCGCCTTATGTATTATTTGGATAGGTTTGGTTGGTTCCCTTTGGTTATTAAATTTAAAAATTAAAAATAATTCGATTAATTAAAAATAACCAAACATAATTAATAACCGAAAATACCAAATTAATAATTAAAAATAACTAAAAATATTTTTGGATAACCGAAAATAACCAAAAATAATTTAGTTTTTTTCGGATATTATTTCGGTTTTTGGTTCGGTTTCGCTTATTAAGCAATAACCATGATTTTTGAAAATAATATTTGTTTGATTAATTATTTATAACCGAATAACAACCAAAATCTATTTTTTGATTCTGTTCATTCGGAGATTATTTGATTAAAGACTATATGGAGAGAATTCATGTTATTGTATTCGTACAGTAGATTTATACGACGTATATAATTCAGGCTTTTCTTTACTGTGAAGTGTATTAGGTTTTGTCTTCTTTTATGATCATTAAGCATATAAATCTTGAACATCTCTGCAACATTGTTAGGTTTTTATTGGTAAAGTCAGCCTAGCTAGAACAAAAGAAATGTTGATATTAAATTAAATGTTTGGTTAATATCAAACCGACCTTAGCTCAGTTGGTAGAGCGGAAGACTGTAGTGGTTGCTGTGATCTTTAGGTCGCTGGTTCGATTCCGGCAGGTCGGATGTTATTTTTAGTTAATAAAAATAGTTTTGTTTAGTAAAAACCCTTAGTGATCTTTTTCTTAACTTTCAGACTTTAGTTATTGGCCCAAAAGAATTTAATTGGAGCAGTTACCCTCTTTTTTTCCTTTACGTTTACGCAATTCATTTTTTTTTTGTTTCAATGAAATCTTAAGGTTAAAAAGGCCAATTCATACATAAACTTTGATCCGTGGTTACGATTCAATAACAAACTTTGTAGCTGTGCACTTTCATACATAAACTTGTTGTTTGACGCCGTAACATGCATTGACTTGATTAATTACTATTAAACATACATTAGCGATAAATGACGTTTAACTCACCGTTAACCGTAGTTGACTAGGATGACACGTCAACCACAACAACATTTTAGTTGGAAGCTGAGAAAACTCCCACGGAGAAAAAACCAAAGGCCGGGAAGAAGCTTCCAAAGGAGGCTGGCGGTGACAAGAAGAAAAAGATGAAGAAGAATAACATCGAGACTTACAAGATCTACATCTTCAAGGTTTTGAAGCAGGTTCACCCTGATATCGGAATCTCCAGCAAAGCTATGGGGATTATGAACAGTTTCATCAATGATATCTTTGAGAAGCTCGCTCAAGAGGCATCGAAGCTTGCTAGGTACAACAAGAAGCCGACCATTACCTCCCGGGAGATTCAGACCGCTGTGAGACTAGTGCTTCCCGGAGAGTTGGCAAAACACGCAGTGTCGGAGGGTACCAAGGCTGTGACCAAATTCTCTAGCTCCTGAAATATGATATAGGGTCAATCGAATTGAATTAATGTTATGGAATATGTGTTTATGCGTTCCAGCATCGTTTCGATTGCAATTTCATGTTTTTTAAGTAGTTCCGTTGATATGTCTGGAATCTATGTTTGGTCTAAGAGATCCAATATTGTTGTATTGAGATTGAAAACATCAGCATTCTAGATGTACAATATTACTTGAGTAAATGTTTTCACGATCTTTCTGAAGCCGTAATAAGTCATTGCTAAGCCATGTCATATAACCATATGATATTTGGTAATATTGGCATCTAATTCAAAGTTCTATAATCCTAAAGTTGGGATAATATTGGGATAATATGGGATATATAGGATAAAGACCAAAGTCAAATCTGGTTTCGAACCTCTTTAGTTTTTACTTCACATCATTGGATCATAATTGATTATTAGTGTTACTCCATGATATAACTAAAAACAGAAGAAATGTTTATTTTTTTCAACATCATCCTCAATAGTAAAACAACAAAACAAGTTGAAAGCTATTCTATGGGATCGTTCTCAAATGGAATTGATCTTCTCCATAGAAAGCAATACAGGTGAAGAAGGTAAGGTTCTCTGCTTTTCCTCTGTGAACAAAACCACATTATATACAAAAAGGACTAGATTCCTGCTGCAAGCTTCATCATAAGTTAAAGCTATTCAGCTCTACCTTGGCTTTTCTCTCTGTGAAAAGACAAGCCTTACTATAGAATAAAGTACCGCCTTAATGCAAGAAACCACGAATTTCCAACACGAGGATGGCCAGTACCACGGATATAGCAGCCTGAAAAATAGACTAATGAGATGCCTCGGATAACGCCCGATCTGCAAGTCAAGATTATCACTATGTTACAAGCCAAGCCTATCCATATTTGCAATCTACGTGCAAGTGTTAAAGACATCGAACGTGCAATATTCGAGTCTGTTCTGCTGAGCTTCATGCGGGTGCCTCTAGATTTTTACGTAGCTCTTAGATAATGTTTTTAAAACCAGTAAACTTACGCTGCATCTTAAAATATCTTTTGAAGCAGAAAGGATATAGTTGGAGTAGAATTTAGATATACAACTTAAAAACATTTTGCAAGCGTAAGAAGCAAAAAATGGAAGAAGCATAAGTTCAAAAACATTTTCGCAAACACTTGGTAGGCAAAAAACAGTTATAAAATTCTACTAAAAAATTCGACCACTTCATTCAGCTCCATGAAACTTTAACAAGTTTTAATACCTACTTAAGATCATTTAACCCAGAAACAGTTTATACAATCATAATTTCAACCCGCAAATCGCAATTACAAAAAAAACCCCAAAAAACCTAATACAAATCGGATTCCATCTAATACAACACACATACCTCATTTTTTTCGATTAATTGCCGAATCGACTTCGAATTTGGTTGATATTTGCAGGACTTTGCTGAAATTTGCAAGAACTTGTTAAAGATTTCGATTTTGATAATTGGAGAAATTTGGGAGAAATAAGGTCGATGAAACTAAAAGAGGAGGAAATAAACGAAGTCACAAAATTCATAAAACGACGTCGCATCATTTTAAACAAATACGACGTCGCATCATTTTAAACAAATACGACGTCGTTTTGTTTATTTTCTCCGTAATGTTTACACAACGTCGTTTAGGTTATTAGTTAAATGATTAATTAAATTTATTTAAATATCTATTATCTGACTAAGCAATTTTTTAACGGTTTGACTAACACCGTCAAGTCAATGCATATTACAGCGTCAAACAACAAGTTCATGTATGAAAGTGCACAACTACAAAGTTCGTTATCGAATCGTAACCACGGGTCAAAGTTCATGTATGAATTGGCCGAAACCCCGTCTATTGGAATGCAAAATTCACACACTCAAAGTCCATTTCCTTAATTTTAGGATTAAGTTAAAAATCATAAGATTTTAATTACCTCTAGTGTAAATCGAATTCTTACACACATCAAAACTCATTGCAATTCTAAAATGGTTTCATTGCACATGAGACTTTCTTCTACACGATTGTTTTTGAAATTGAATTTTAACCTCAAAAACGGAGAAATTTTGTTCTTTACTGTTTTTACAAAAAAAAATTAGGAGTACAAATGGTCTCATTAGTAGTAAAGGCAATACGTCTGAGTTAACTTTAGTGACATCTTTCCACCTGATGAAAAATCATGATTTTGTTTTCGGGAAATCGTCAATGCATGAACTTTAATGTTATTCAAAACATAAAGTCTAGCGTGGACAATTTAAAATACTAATGTACTAGATTTAGATCCACGCCCTGCGCGCGAGAAAAAATATTCATATATTATATTAACTATTTAATAAATAAAAATTACATATTGACATAATTTTTTAACGTACGTAAAACTTTTAGTTCGTTAAATACAATTATATTTAAATAATTTATTCATATATAATTTAATTTAATTTATTGTGTAGTTATGTATTTAAATATTTATATATATATAACATGAATATTCATATATATTATATTATTTAATATAAAAATTCTAGATTAAATTCCAACAGAATAGGTCAAGGAAAAATTGATAAAGTTCCTTGAACCACTTTTTTGAAGATATGATTCAAACTGTTTCACAAGTTCTTTTTTCACGGATGCTTGAATTTTAGTATCCTAAATTGAAATTTTAATTAATTAATTTGCGGTTTAATAAAAATATAAAACTTCAAAGTAATCCAAAAGTTTGGATTAAATATTTCGGTATGTAAAAAATGTATAAAAATTTTAAAAAATATTATTTTATTCAAAAACTCGCTATAAAAACATTTTTGTTAATTAAATTTCATTGTAAACAGAAAAATAAGATTATTGATTATTCTTTTTAATTTTTATTACGATTTTTGAAAAATATGAAATATTAAAAATAAAAAAAAAATTCAAATTTTGGATTACATATTTCGGCATTGAATAAAAATGACTAAAAATAATAAAAATATTAAATTACAATATTCTTTATCACCAATATTTCAATATTGTTACCGAAATAATTTAAAAAAAACAATAAAATTAAAAATTCTATGAAATTAGTTTTTGCTTTACAAACAATGAAATAATATGTAAAAAAAGTAAAAGTCAAACTTATAGTTGAATCAATAAGAATCATTTCAATAGTCAATCCAGCACCAGTTGAGTATTACTACCATAATCTTATAATTTTGATCTTTATTTTCTACATATTCTTGAATGGTTTTAAATCAGACACTAAGCTGAAAAAAGCCATGGAAAATAAAGATTAGAAAGTTTGGAGGTACTACTGATTTTGAAAAAAAAAGTAAGAGAGATTGTGGATGAAGGTATGATTTATATAGTGTAAGAATGATTAGTAAATCCTAGTTTTTTAAATTTAATCGTAGGAACAATGCTTAGGGCTCATAAATATTTTTTTGAAAATGAAACAAAAAGGAAAGACAATTTTAATCAATAAAAGGAATTGTTTACGGTAAATATGATTACCAAAAATACAGTGTAATATTTTATGGAGGTGCGTTAGGATTAGTAAACCCTAGTTTATAGTAAGAACAATGATTAGTGCTCATAAAATTTTTTTCGAAAATAAAACAAAAAGGAAAGGCAATTTTATGAAAAATAAAGGGTAATAAATTGTATGGAGGTACATTGATATTATGAGGTATTGATGGAGCGAATATTTGATGATAACTATAAATTAAATTTCATATATTTAATATATATTTTCATATAAATTTTCTTATATTTTTCAATTTTCTTTTCTATCTTTTATGGTAAGTGTTGTTTTCCATTTCTTGATCATAGACTAATATTGTGTATGTATAAGAATATATAAGCCATTAGTCTTCTAGCATGAAATAGTACAATAGCTTAGTTCTAATAATTTAAAATTTATTACTCGGGTCTAATTATATTTATATTTAAAATCTAATATATTAAAACTATTGTAAGCATATTTACAGTAACAGTTTAAATAATATATTTAAATTTTTATAAAAAATGTTTTGAAAATTTATATGCAATTAATGACATATAATTTTGAATTTTTAATAGTTTATATATGATTAAAAGAAAATATAACTTTTTGGGAATTAGTAATAATTTATGGTTAATATAATAAAATATACCGATTATGTAACCAAATTAATAGTAGTAGAGTAATTATAATTATGGTAGTAACTTAAATATATTTATATTTATTTAAAAAAATTTTATTTGACGTATAAAAAATTTAAAATAATAAAAATTGATATTTTTGTAAATGTAACAATATTTTTTGGTTAGTTGAATAAAATGCATTGATTATATAACCAAATTAATATGAGTGGCATGTTTTGTAATTATTCTAGTAATTTAAACCCTTTTATATATTTAAGCCGAAAGTCGTTGTGGTGTTGACAACTCAGCATTACATTTTTGTTATTAACACGTGAATGTAAGGTTACTTTGTTAAAAAGATTCTCAAATAATATATTAGGGATGTTGATTTTTTTTATTTTAATCATGTAATTTATTAACTGAATCAAATTAGACACGACATTAAATTGATTAATAAATTAGGGCAATTGACTAATTTAGTATTAAATAATGTTTTAATGACTAAATTAGCACCCCAAATCTAAACTTCCACAAATACATTTTTTTCAATGAAGAGACTAAAATAATCTTATTTATTAACCTAATCTTTTACAAAATGGGGGATCGAACCTTTGACCACTATATAAAAAAGAAGTATATAACTAATACACTATAGTAACTAATTGACATATAACCATTTTGTTTAGTATATATATCTGGTTTTAGTTTAAATAGCAAGTTTTTTATAGGAGCTCAAGGGAGGAGGGGGGTCGAACCTTGGACCAATTGATAAGAGAAGGAGAGTGTAACAAATACATTGGTCCAGGGTTCTCTTATCAATTGGTCCAAGGTTCGACCCCCCTTCTCCCCTGAGCTCCTATAAAAAATTTGCTTTTTAAATCAACATATAACCATTTTGTTTATTATATATATATATATATATATATATATATATATATATATGTGTGTTTTTAGTTTAAATAGCAAAATTTAGGAACATGACGCTATTGCAGGAAAAACCTAAAGACTTAATCTTATATCTAATTGTGTTGGATTCAAGTTTCATTACATTTTCTAATCTTATATCTAATTGTTTTGGACACTTTCATGTTTTCGTTTATGATTTGTATTTGTGATTGTTAAATGTTGATAAACACTCTTCTTGATGTTTTTTTGGATAAACACTTCTTACTGTTGTTAATTAATCTTATGCAATTTCACGTTTTAGAAAGACATTCCTAAAAAATAAGAGATAATTCCTAAATTTGCATAAGGTATTCCTAAATTCTGCATAAAATATGAATACTAACCTAAATTCAGTAAATAGTTCTTAATATTAAGGAAATCTTATCTAAATAAAATAATTAAATTAAAAGAAAAAAATTGGAAAATATAATGAAGGGGATCAAACCATGCACTATTAATTCTAGTAAGAAGTTATGTAACCAATACGCTACAGTAGTCAATCAGCATAAATCTCCTTGTTTAATATATATGCTGCCGTTCAATTAAAATATAAAAAATTATATTAGCTTAAGGGGATCAAACATTGGACATATGTGTAAAATAAGGAGTGTGTTACCAATATGATGTGATAGCTAATCGACATATAATCATTTTACTAGATTTATACCCACGCCATGCGTGGAGAAAAATATTCGTAAATTATATTTTATTAGTAAATATAAATTAAATTTTTATATAATTTTTATTTTTATTTAAAATTACTTTTAACATTAATTTTTGTATACATAAATTAAGGAAAAAAAATAATTATTTTTTTATGAATTTAATAGTATTTTTTTGTTAGTTTAATAAAATATATTAATACTCTAACCAAATTAATAACAATAACATATATGGTAATTATTCGAATAAGTTAACCCTATTTATATATTTATTTGAAATTTACTGTAATGATGAAATGTAAGCATGATATTTCTGTTAATAACACGTGAGAGTAATATTATTTTCTAAATTTTTTCTCAAATAATATATTAGGGATTATGTAATAACTTAAATATATTTATATTTATTTGAAATTATTTATAAATTAACGTATTAAAATTTAAAGAAATAAAAATTATTGTTTTTGCAAATGTAATACTAATTTTGGTTAGTTGAATAAAATATATTGATTCTCTAACCAAATTAATATCAATGGCATGTATTGTAATTATTCTAGTAACTTAAACCATTTTATATATTTAAGTTGAAACTCGTTGTGATGTTGACACATCAGCATGACATTTTTGTTATTAACACGTCATGGTAAGGTTAATTTGTTAAAAAGTTTCTCAACTAATATATTAGAGATTCTAGCTAAATTATGTTTTCAGCTTTGTTTTAATCGAAGGATAGTAAAATCTTTTATAATTGGTTAAAATGCTATATTAGTGAATTTTGATATTAAGTGTTATATTTGTCACTAAAACCTAATTTAGTGCTAATATAGAGTATTTTTCAATAAATTATTAACAGTATAATTAATCGGAGTTAAATATAGTTAGAAAACGTTGTTAATAAAAACGATGTTAATAGAAACGATGTTAATAGAAAACGACGCCGCTCCAAATTTTATAAAATTTCTAAGTCCAAGAGGTTTAGATAAGAATCTTCATGCACAATTCGATTTCAATTTCTCTTTTCATAATCGATTTTTCAGTTTTACTTCAATCTTTTTCAAAAAAACACAAAATCAATTTAACTTTATATCTAATTTAGTAGAATCAAGAAAGGTACATGATTAAAACAAAAAGTCAACATATATTAGTGTTTTTACTCTTGCTTTATCCAAATTGAGATTCACATTAGATATTTTGGAACAAAAAGATTTTCAGGTATAATGATGGGATAATATTTAAGATTTCCTCCAACCGTTATTAGATTAAAATCCAAAATTCATTATATTCAACACCTTCATTGAAACTACTCAGTTTTTTTGTTGAAAAGTAACAAAATTATTGTCAAATGTTAGGAAAATCAGTAAAAGGAGCTAAGGTAATCTTCTTATAATTTCTACCATTGATGTCAAATCAAATTTCTCTTGCATTGAGTTGGATTCAAATCTAAAATCCGACTCATATTAATTTGATTACAAAACATAAATATATGGGCAATTGATTAAAATAGCACCATTTTAAATTTTTGTTCCAAATATAGCACTAGTCATTTAAATTTTCAAAAATAGCACAAATTTAATACTAAAATAATTGAAAACTTATTCCTAATGAAAAAAATTTAAACCCTAAACTAGAAAAAGTGAACCCAAACATTATGTTTTAATTATATATATATTTTATTTAAGGTAAATAATTATTTTTACATAATAATTTATGCTATTTTGGGAATTTTAGTTTTATTGTGCTAAATTTGGAAGATAAACTTAAAATGGTGCTATTTTAGGGTATTACTCTAAATATTTAATAGTTAACGGTAATATCTAATTTGATATTTTTAAACATAAATATTTCTTATTTAAATAAATTTTTTTTATCATTTTTAATATTTTTACGAATGAAATATATTTTATAAAAAAATAATCAGTTATTCAATAAATAAAATTATCATTACATTAAAAATAATAATCTAATAGATGTACTCAGATTTTAAATACAATTAATGATATTTTGTATATAAATATACTAATTTTTATAATTAAATCTATATTATATTTATTAAGTAATTATTTTAAAGTTATATCCTAAAGAGCAATTGACTAAAATAGCACCATTTCAAGTTTTTGTTCCAAATATAGCACTAGTCATTTAAATTTCCAAAAATAGCACAAATTTAATACTAAAATAATTGAAAACTTATTTTTAATAAAAAAATTTAAACCTTAAATTGGAAAAAGTGAACCCAAACATTATGTTTTAATTTTATATATATTTTATTTAAGGTAAATAATTATTTTTACATAATAATTTATGCTATTTTGAGAATTTTAGTTTTATTGTGCTAAATTTGGAAGATAAACTTAAAATTGTGCTATTTTAGGGTATTACTCTATCATAAAATAGTACAATTTAAATTTATCTTCCAAATTCTAAAAATAACATAAATTATTATATGAAAATAATTATTTATATTAAATAAATTATATATAAAATTAGAATATAATGTTTAGATTCACTTTTTTCAATTTAGGGTTTAAATTTTTTTTATTAAAAATAAATTTTTAATTATTTTAATATTAAATTTGTGTTATTTTTGAAAATTTAAATAACTAATATTATATTTATAACAAAAATTTTAAATAATATTATTTTAATCAATGGCATATTATTTTATGCAAATTTTTTTATATTAATTTGAAATAAAAGATAATTTTTATTTCCGAGCTCGAGAAGACAATTTTTTTTTTCGATCCAAAGAGTTTTTCCAGTTACTGAATCTGATTTTCTTTTTAATAAACCGGCGAAGCGGTTATTATAAAATTATGAAAAATGTCAGAAGTGGGATTTGAACCCACGCCCTCTTACGAAGACCAGAACTTGAGTCTGGCGCCTTAGACCACTCGGCCATCCTGACTTGGACGATACTGTTACTCATTTTCTAGAGAATTGTCATTAAAATGAAGAAACATTGGTCACAAGAAACTACTCTTAGTTCAACAATACATGGAAGCATATACAACTCAATACATCAAGTCATTAATACATCACATACATATATAGCAAGAGAGCAATTACAAGTTTTGTCTCATGCCACAACACAACCCCATCACCAAAAACACAGAACAAAACAAAGAGAAAGAAATTTGTTAAGTAAAATTTGAGAGAAACAAAACGAGCATTGTGCACATGCAAAACCCTAATCCTTCTTCTTAACCTTCAATAATCCCCATGGGAATTTGCTGAATACCTTTGCTTCCAACACAGCGTATTGCTTCTTCAACTCAGCCATTGCTTTCTCACCATATGAGTCTACTTTGTCTTCGTACTTGTCGTACAGAAGAGGAACAGTGAAGAGTAGAGCCAAAGCTAATTCAAACACGGATCGTTAGCATTGTTGGAATCAAAGATGCGTTAGAGAAGGAAGAAGCAATACTTAGAGAAATGGTGTTTTACCTGTGTATGCCAATGTCAAGAAACTACAGCATCCACCCAAAATTGATAGAACCCACAATCCGGCAATAGCCTAATTTGATCAAACAAACAACACAGTTATAGTCAAGCTTAAAGATAAAACATTGAGAGAGAAGAAGTCCTGGACAGTTTTTAAACTTACAGAGAGGAATTTCTTTATATCCCTTCCAGATGCAATCTGGCGAAGAGAAGAGAACCCAAGGTTGATTTCGATTCTGAGATCAGAAGCAAGCTGAAGAAGAGGTTCTTCAGGGATATGTACATCAGGAATCTTTGGTGGAGACCTGAAAGAGAATGAATTAGTGACTAATAAGGTGGGTCAAATAAGCTTAATCTGAGATGTGAAGCACGCCATTTTTCATAGGATTAAAGCAGGAACTTACTTTTGAATGAACGTAATAACATTAGACCATAGAAATAGCACAGCAAGAACGACGATCATAACGTGACATAGCAGAGTAAGAAGATGATACTCCATCAATTCAAAGAGCACCCAGGCTGCTGTAGCACCACCAAATACACCACCTGACATCTTCTTGTTCTTCCACATAAATATATCAGCCACTGCAATTAAGAAGATCACCAAACTAAGGTTTATACATCAAGATGTAAATGAGAATCATACCATCATTACTAGGGTTTTACTAAATGTAAATCAGTTTCAAGTAAGAAAATTCAACTATCCTCTCAACCTCACAGAAAACCACCGATTCATTAAGCTGTAACTAGCGAAACAGAAATCATCTACAACACCTAAAAACAGAACGAAATTGTACAAAACTGAGAAAAAAATAAATGAAACTAGATTAGCGTAAGCGTACGTTTTCCACCGCCGAGAACCTTATGCACGGGTCTCTCCCTGCCGAACAGACGGTAAACTTTCGATTTCAAAGACGAAGGAGAAGAAGATTCCTTCTCGTTCTCGTCATCTGATGATGATGATGAAGAGTCACCTTTGTGATGGAACTTCTCCGATATCTTGTCAATCAACGAATCCCTCTCTACAACCTCAACCACCGGGTCCAAAACAGGTAAAGATTCTTCATGCTTATGTTCATCCGCCATTGTTTCAGATCAGTGCTTGCAGAACGGAAGCGCTTCCGATTCAAAACAACAAGAATTCTAGCGCTTTCAGAAATATCTCGAGAAAGAATGGAAAGACAACTCAATCACAGCCGTTGAAACAATGGTTTTAATCTGACCCGTTGGTTTTCAACCTGCTCCGTAACTATAAAGAGCGACGCTTGAGAAAAGACAAAAGGCATGGAGATAAGTCAGAGAACAATTCTCAGTATTTGACGCCGTCATAGTTAACGACGTTTCAAATATTTGATCTCGCTGTTATAAAAGTCACGTGTATATTAACGGCTCCGTTCATCGAATACCATTAAGGAGTTATGCGCGTGGACTATGTAGGGGGAAACCGTCGGCCACGGACACGTGGATGAATAATAGCCATTCGATTAGGTGAATCTCGGTCTGTGTCAAAAGAATAAAATTGTTATATCTTGACAATAATTTTAAAAATATATATATATATATAGTAGAAACTGTCATAGTTATTTATTAAAAAAGATTAAGACGTGTTGAAAAATAGAAAAATGAATTCTAGCTGTTTAAATAAATGAATAAAGCCGACACAAAAAACAAAGAAATTAATCAGAAGTTTCTAAGAAGTGAAGAACTCATTGAACGACAAAAAGAAAATATTTGGAAAAAATTGAAATATGGGCCTAATGAGCTTTACCAATGATAAGCCCAGTTACAATTTTCTCATACGTCCAATATAACAAAGATGAACCGGAACGACGCTTAAACCGGTATAAGAATCGGGACGACGCTTAAACCGGTATAAGAACCGAAATCGATAGAAATCTCGGGATTTTTTGTTTGGGCGTGGATTCTCGAGATTGTATGTTTCAGATTTGAGGCTACTAACGAAAATAAACAATTACCTTCTATTTTGAAGACGAATTGGAGATATTCCATGGTGAGAAGTAAAATTTGTGAACCCAAATAATGGTGGAAAGAATTGAGAAATTTGCTGGAAGAGTAATAATAGAGAGAGGCCGTTTATTGCAGGCTTCGTAATGAGAAAATGGCTTTGGTGTAGAGTTAAGAAGATACTATTTTTGTATGGACCATTTTGCCCTTATCGTTTTAAGCTCTTTGAGGGTGTACCGGGTTGATCCGGTTTAGTGTGTTTTGTTGTGAGTAAAATATTAATAGATGAATCTCATAAAATTAAATTAGTATATAGCAATTCGAAACAATTTCATTCCAGAATTCTGCTCCAGTGAAAAAGGAAATGATTAAAAGAGTTGGTATGGTATTGGTTTCACTCCAAATAAATGAAAGACCGGGTTGGTATATAACGAGGTTAATTTGATCATTTGAGAAATAGGGGTGAAGGAATATCCGTTGGGATATATGCCAGACCTTTGTTCTATCAATTTCAGTTGCAAAATAAAATGGGCCGAATTAATTATGGGCCCATAAACATAAAATAGTTCTAAAGCGTTCTTTGCGAATTATAGGCCTTTGGAGGTTTTAGAGGTGGCAAAATTTCTGAACCGAACCGAAATTTCTGAATCTGAATTCAAACCAAATTATAATATAATAAAAGAAAATTTTATAATCTAAATTATAACCAACAGATTTTGAATCGAACTAAATTCAAAATTTAAAATAAATATGTATTAAACGAAATTCATTAAATTAATTAATATTTTTTAACTAAATACAAGAAATGTATCAATATATATTAAAATTTATAGTAGTTAAATAAAAATATTAAAATTTATAGTAGTTAAATAAAAATATTAAAATTTATAGTAGTTAAATAAAAATTTTATTATTTTTCCAAATTATATTGAACAAAAATATAATCTAAAACTCGAAATATTTAGACCGAACCAAATTGAAATCAAATAAAATTTATATCCAAAGTAGATCTATGTTTTAGAATCTAAAGAACTCGAAATCCGAAATTCCCAATCTCAACCGAACCAAGTATCCGAATGTTTAATTTGAAAACATTTAGTCAAAAAATGTAAACAAATTTTAAACATTCTAAAAAAATTTTATATCAGAAATAATTATATAATATATTAATTTTACAATTGATGGTTAAGATGATGTTATTTTATAGAGTAATACATTAAAATAGCACTTTTTAAAGTTTTTCTTTCAAATCTATGCTATAAAATTAAAATAAAAAAATACCATAAATAATTATATAAAAATAATTATTTACTCTAAACAAATTATACATAAACTTAAAACATTATATTTGGGTTCATTTTTTCTAACTTAGGGTTTAATTTTTTTTCTATTAAAATATAGTTTTAGTGCATTTTGATCTTAAATCCCTAATATATTATTTGAAAAATATTTTAATAAAATAAAATTATCCTACCGTGTTATTAACAGAAATATCATGCTTACGTGTCCTCACCAGAATGAGTTTAAAATAAATATATAAACCGGTTTAAATTAATAGAATAATTATAATATTTGCCACTCATATTAATTTGGTTAGAGAATCAATATATTTTATTGAACTAACCAAAAATAAAAATAATTATTTTTATTTCTTTAATTTAAATATATGATAATTTATAAATAATTTCAAATAAATATATAAATAGATTTAGATTATATTAGAATAATTATAATATATCTCAATGCTATTAATTTGGTTAAAAATTAATATAGTTTAATATAATATCAATGACCTATGTAATTTATTTAAATTATATAAATATTTTTGAATTCAATGACACAATAATATATATAATTAATAATATTATATATAATATTTAAATACATAATAACAAAATAAATTAAATTATATATTAATAGATGATTAAAATATAAAATTTAAAATATTTTTTATTATTTTTATTTTTAAAATATTTTAGAAAAGAAATTATCTAAATATGTAATTTACATTTATTAAATAACTAATTAATTATAATGTACAAATATTTTTCCTTGTACAAGAAGTGAGTCTAAATCTAATTTATGATATTATTGAAAATTTAAATTAATAATATTATTTTTGAAATTAAAATTTGAAAATATGATATTTTAGAGAATTGCACTATTTTATATTAGACAATAAATATAGCACAACTACTAATTATTAGTTCAAAGTGTGTATTTTATTGAAAAGGAGTAATTGGTGTTTAGACTACAAAAACTTTAGCAGATATTACGGTCTTTGCAACTTTTATATCTCCAATTCCATTGCTTGACTGTAGTAATTTTTAAAATCTATTGTTCTACTAATTAAAAGTTCTTTGGTCTACATATGGTATTAGGATTGTCAAATGACGAATATCTTCTCAAATTATCTACAGTGATCGATTTATTTGTAGAGATTCCCCTTTTTATTCTACATTTTATTTTAGCTACGTTTTATTAATCCAATTCATGAAGTGTCCGACGAAATGGAATTTGTTTGTTTTGAATATAAAAACTTTGTAATAACGATAAATCTGTGAAAGTACAATTGACAAAATAGTATTTTTAAAAAATTTTGTATATACCATTATTAGTTTAAATTTTCAAAATAGTAAATATTAAAATATACTAAAATTTATTGTTAATGAAAAAAATAAACTTTAAATTGGAAAAAAGAAACCTAAATATAATAATTTAAGTTTATTTATAATAAATATGTATTTTTTTAAAAAATAATTTATATCATTTTTGGAATTTTAAATTTATAATATTAAATTTGGAAAAAAAAATAAAAAATACTATTTTATGGTATGACTATTTCGTAAACATATTGCTAATCATTTCTATTTTGTATAATTGTTAAAGTAATATTTATATTCACATTTTCGACAACTTTTGTTATCCGCAAAATTTTCTTAATATATAAAATAATAGTTACAACTTCAACCGCTAAATATTTTACAATAAAAAATGCAACAAAAACATTTGGAATTTAAAATTATAAAGCAAATTAAGACATAAAACTTATCGAACTAATTAGCTAAAGTTATTGAAAACAAAAATAGTAAAATACTAAAGACTTAATTAGGTCATATGCATAGACAAATTATCATCTGCTTCAAAAAAATTGGATCGCGTTATATGGCTTTAGCATTAAGGTTTTTTGCAAAGAACAATAGTATGAAAGTCTACAAACAGAAAACATATACACATACAATAGATGATAGATGATCTACACATACAAGTAATCTGAGTTTGTTGAGTTTTCCAAATCTCCAACTACTTCATATAATAGTTTCGTTCGTTTGTTCATCGGCAGCTTTTACGGTTATGGTTATGCTTGCGACAACGATCAACATTATATTTGCGGCTGTAACATATGTTGTTCGTTTGTCTGCCGTTAGATATTATGGTTGCGATTGATCGCAAATTTTTAATCGTATCGCTGTTTTAATTAGCGGTCAAAAAAATTACGACGCAAAATGTAACTTCTTGACCGCAAGTAGCTATGGCAGATAACCGAACAAAAATCTATCGCAACCACATCTATATAAAACTGCAATTGACAAACAAACAAAACCAATATATGCAGCGATAAATCGAAATGACCACTTACACACTATCTTAAAACACATTAAATTTAACAAATTTGGATATCCAAATAAAATAATATTTTTTATTTAATTTTTAAATTGTGAGTCAAAAATATATGTGAATTAATATAGAGCATGATGTGAAGAATATATCTTAGATCGAAAACTTGAATAAAACTTGACTAATATATAAGATACTAGATTTAGACCCACACCTTGTGTGGGGAAAAATATTCATATATTATAATTATTTATTTATTTATAATTGATTTTTTTATTTAAAATATTTTCTAAAAAATTAATATTGATTATACAAATAAAATATACAATAAAAATCAGATTATACAAATAAATTAAATTATCAATATCTTGAAAAAATAATATTATTAAATAGGTAAAAATTGTATATGTGATAAATATTGAATTATTCTAAAATTTGATTTTATCTTTTGTTTGACTAATTTTTAACAAAATTAATATTTTTATTTTATATTATGGTTGCCTTTTAGGTTAAAATATTAGTTATTTATATATAGTATAGTAATAAATATTGGTCTAATGCCATTTTCGTAAATACTCTAGTAAATTATGTCTTATATAATATTTGCTTTAAAAAGCTCTCGTTTGACACGTCAGCATGACATACTTGTAAATCACACGTAAAGGTAAGGTTTCTTTGCTAAAATGTTTCTCAAATAATATATTAGGGATATTGATCGATCTATTTATTGCCAAATAATTTTAAATTGAAAGTTTATGATTTTTAATGTGATATTTCAACTCTAACACATACTACTACCTAACCCAAACCGACACTCTTACTCTAAATAAAAATGGTTAAAACTTAGTATGTGTGTTCCATATATAAAAGGCTAGAAAAAAAAAAGAGAAGAGGGATATGAGAATGAATCGAATAAGATATGATAACAGTTGATTTTACATTTATATACCGTAATACTTAATTCGACCCAATAGAGAGAAAAAACATAAGCGTAAGGGGGCAATTAGTTTTTACCTTTTAGAAGTGTTCTTTGTGGAAATCGAACCTAGAACATCCCGTCTGGTTAAATTCATGGCAAAGTGTTGACAGTTCTTTCCCTAAACTCGGTGCTCCACAATAAAACATTCCTGTTTTTTTTAATACACAAATAAAAACATTCTTCAGACAAAGCAAATTACAGACCACGAGTGATTATTAGTTTATCTGAAAATTTTACGGACCGATTCTTGCGTTCTTATGTTTAGTGCTTATTTTTGATAGAACTTTTGTCCACTTTGGTCTCCCAAAATGCGTCCGTACCTATACAAACCAAAGATAAAAGAAACATTAGCTTTGTTTGTAAAAAGATAAAGTAATCGTTAAGGATCATTGCCTTGGTTCCAGAAAATATGTCGACACCATTTTTGGCATGGTTCAGCGTTTGGATCATGGTGAGAAGAGTGGATCGAGCATCTCCTTCTTCATAGACACTCGTCAAGTAATTGTGCATCTCAATAACACCCTTGAATTTGTTTTACAAAACATTAATGTTAGTAAAGTTTAAGATCTCAGTTGTTTTTCAAACACAATTTCTACGTTTGCATATACATGGAGGAACAAAAATTCAGACTTTTTTGAAACATAAAACATTTTTTATGGGTTTGTTTGAAAAGATGTGAATTTAAAACAAGTCACAGTTGAAAAAGTATAACTTACCTTTATATCAGCATCAGCGATTTCGTTCATGATATCTCTAAACCAATCGAACGAGCCTTGTTCTCGTGTTACCCAGTAAAAGTAAGCGTTCTTGGTCTTCAACGGCCTCCTTCGGTTTTGGGGAATCGAATTCCCAGCTTCAGAGTTTAAGCAACTGAAACTGTGATCCGATGAGATGTTGCTGTTACAACTACCTGAGAGGCATTCCTGAAAATATTACATAACTCGAAAGAGAAACTTAGTTAAGATTTTCTGTTAATCCTCGAAAAGGGTTTTCCTTAATTTATAGTTAATATATATACTCACGGCTTGTTCTTGTTGCTTAACGATGTTGTTACGTAAATCTCTCAAAATGCTAATGAAAGGTGTTGCGCCAATTCCAAGGCCAACGAGTAATAACACATCATACTTCCAATGGTCTTGCGAGGGAGCACCATAAGGTCCATCGATCAATAACTCTGGCAGACTTAATTAGAAGATAGAATGTCAAATTCACAAATGTGCCTTAACATAAAATATCTGAGAATGCAAGTCAATTATATACTGAATTCAGTTCAGAATTTTGGACGCACCTTGTTTTGTTTGGTCCATCTGCTCTGAGAAGTCCGCTTTTTCCAGCTTCAGGGGCTTCACATACCACTGAAAATACCTTCTTAATTCCTTCTGTCCAATCACCGAGCTGACGAATGTGAATGCTGAGATAATCATCTCCAGGGGAAGCAGTAATAGAAAATGGATGCCTGGAGATGGATTTTAGGAGCGAGAAGCTTTAAGTTACTCTTTGTGGTGTTAAAGAGCATAATTTGTAAAATAATCTTGAGAGTGCAAGCAAACCTAATGGCTTGCATAAAAGACTCACCACTCAAATTTTGATACTGCAGGACACTGAACAAATACATATTGTCCACTCTTGTAATCAAATGATGTAGGCTTAGACATGTGTAGCACAACAACGTTTCCAGGATAAATCACAACCTGAAAACAAATAATTTGAGCTGCTATAAAGATATTAGAAGATTACCAAACACAAATAATTAGTTGTATGTTGATTTACGTACAATGTATGTATGTTTTCATGCGACGCTGTTCAAATGTAACTGCAAACGACACTCTACCTTGCAGATTTTGACGGTGTAAAGCCTCGAACGAAAGAATCTCAGGACCCTTTCCCAAGCATAGAGTGAAACCGGCACAGCAAGATACATCCATATCTGCACGAGGCAGCACCTGTTATTACCACTGCACACTGATTATCTATTAGATGGTAAAATAGTTTTATGGAATTTACCGTCTTTCGGTACCATTTCTGCTCGAGATAGAGGGAAACACCGTGGATGATTAACAGGACATAAACAGTTAGAAGTAAGTGATGTGAATACCAGAAAGCATTAAATCCAGTTAGCTTGTCAAATGGCTTTGGCAACTTAGTCAGGTTACGCCTGCAACTTCGACTGGCTAATGTGAATGCAATTACCATAAAAGTAACCATTATAAATCCAGTGATTCCCACAGGACCTTTAACCAAGTCAAAGTATGTGGGTCTGGTCACACCAAAGTAATGAACCAAGTATCTTTTGTAATCAGCCTCTGTAGATGTTAGAATCCTCGGGAAATCACAGGCGAGGTGGGTGGATGCATGGAGAAGCACTCCAATAATGATTGCTACAGAGATCGTCTGCGCATAACCAAAGACCAAAAAAGGTAGGATTAAGCTGAAGCATAGTGTCTCTCATATGAAAGGCCTGACAAAATGGTTTTTACTTAACCTTGTGAAAATTGATATTGTCATCGAAAGGCACTGAGTGAGACAAAGCGGTAGATCTTAGATAGGTGACTGTATTTCTGCAGACCGGCAAAAGGATAAGAGCCATGTTGAATTTCAGTATTTCAGCTGCGCCTTTTGCCACGACAAGGCAGTAACCCATCACATGGAATGCGTCTCTGCGTTTGTACTGTACGCATTTCCACATAAACAACCCGGCCATGATAATTAACCACAGTGTCAAAACCCAAATCCTCTTCCATTCGTCTTGCAAATAGTAAAGTAAGTTCCTGCTCATTCCCCATCTTGTAATCTTTAGGTTTTGGCTTAAAGCTCGGCTTGTCTGGCTGAATGGTTGGCTGTAACTATTAAATGTGTCCTTCTGTAGTAGTAGCATCTCTAGTTCTTTTAACTGCATCATATCAAATCCATAACAAGTACGTCATATTAGAATGTCAAGTATCCTACAGCCCATCTTGTGTCAGTCTCAAACAGGGAAAAATATATTCAAACAAGTGGGTAGGCTCTTAAGCAATATTTGTTTCTGTCACTCTAAAATTATCTAAACTCCTAATCATACACTGAAACGCCACTATATCACTACAGATTGGTTATGAGAACCAGTTATAGCACTATTTTGTCGACCTTCACTTGTTTTTCTTTTTCAACTATTTATTCTATTAATTCCACAGAAAAACAAAACTTGCATAGCACTTAACGTTGACCTCTTTGGTTTTTTGACTCAGTCAAATGTCCCTATCAGAGAACTTGTACGTTAATCAATTACTAAGGTCAAACCAATAAAGAACTCTTCTACTCCCTCACAGAAATGGACTGATCTACACACTAAATCAATACTTTTATGTTACAAACTTTCAGAAGAAGGGAGATAAAAAATGATAGATTTACCTCTATGTACTGAGAGTGGACCCCATTTGGGGCCAGTTCTTCCATGATCAGTGCTGCATATTCTTCTGCTCGTTCTCTTAACCTTGATAGATTATTTGCCGATGCACTTAGTATAATTATCTATAGGTTGTCAAAATCAGGGAAGATCATACAAAACGTTAATGCCAAAAAGAATCTTCCACTAGTAAGATTCAACTTAAAATTGGTGGTTACAGAGAATTTTTTTTGGTTGGTAGTTAGAAACGCTTCTTTAAATTAAGAAAGTTGCTATAAGGGAGACATGGCAAAGAGGGATAAGTTAACTCCAAAATACCTGCAAGTGGGATATATAGAATAATAGAAATATTCAACCGCAAGGAAAGATAATGGGACACAAGTTATGAATTCTAAGACCGTAATTTTGCTGACGCTTGAATGTTTTACGTAGTCAAGGATTAGAATACTAAATAAGGGAAGGTGGAAAATAAGTCACCTCTTTTACTTCGTTCTCTGTGATTCTGCCATCTCCATTTTTGTTCACCCTGCAAGTATTAAATGTGGAAAATAAACTGATGTTGAAGCGTGTGTGTTAACAAATTAAATTGATGACAAAAAAGTACATGTTGAAGAAGATTTGTAGCCGAGAATCAAAGCTCTCATCTGTAATTTGGTACCAAAATTCATATAGTTCTTGAAGGCTGATCTTGTCAACAATTAATCTTCTTCTCCTGCACAATGCGTCGAACAACTCCTCTGCAAACTCTTTCGAATTTTCATTTTCCATTCCTTTAAGCACAAAACACACAACAACGAAAGTCAACCAACATTTACAATCTCCCATCGCTTCTCCAGAGTAAAATTCGATTGTCAAACGTGAAATCATGTCTAACCTATGCATTGAGCAAAATCACATCGGAAAAGATGACCGTCTTTGGAAAGGTTAGCAAATTTATTTTGAACTTCTCTCCAGCCGGCGATTCCGTTTTCTTTGCTGCTGATGAATCTCAAACCATGAATCGCTCTCTGCGTACACGATCTATTCCGATGGGAACTGGTTAGTCGCTGGGTTAAGGAGCGACAGAGATTAGCTGGGTCGGTAGTTTCTCCTCCACGTGGAACCACTGTCTCCGGTGCAGACCGAGACGAAAATCCGCCATCTCGCCGTGAAATCCTCCGAAGCTTCTCTTGCAAAACTCTCGAGGACTGCGATGCGTTCTTCATCGCTTCGTGCTCCGAAAACGCGCTCCACTCAAAGCTACGCGACCTTGATCGTGAAAGGGAAGCCGAGCAAGAAGTGATCTCTGGCTCTGTGCCGGAAGCATCGGAGCCGATAACAGAGTCGATGTTTAGTAAAACGCCCCCGGACGCGGGCGAGTAGGTCACCGGCAAAGATGAAAAGCTTTGGGTGAATTCTAGGTGGGAAGCTAAATCGGAGCCCCACCGATCGTCGTGAGTCCCGTAGGAAAATGACATTGACATTTCAAATGTACTGGGGGAGAGGAGACGCGAGGGAGGGAGGAGAAGAACGAATAAATACTATTTTTAATTTTTTTAAAACAAGTAGGACATTTTTTTTTGTCACCTGCCAAATTGCAGAGAAAATATTGTATACTAAAAATGAATAATATGAAAACAATTATAAATAAATATAATGAAAAATAGTGATAAAGAAACGACATATCTATATTTTTAAAATTATTATTCTTATCTTAGTAGTTTAATTATACATTTTGAAAAATGTAAATTTTTAAATTTTGAAAAATGCTAACATATCATTAAAAAATAGTAATACCATAAAATAATACATTTTTTATTTTTTATTTTAAATTTAGTATTTTAAACTTAAAATTCCAAAAATAACACAAATTATTTTTTGAAAATAATTTTTTTTTTTGTAAATAAAATAAAAAACAAATTTATCGATAAGTATGTTTTGTAAATAAAATATAAACTACGTGAGAAGTTTGCTTTGTAAATAAAATACAAAGCAACTGAAAAATCTGCACAAACCGGTAATTTCACCAAACCGTGATTTGACAGTTTCACCAAACTATAAATAAAATACAAAACATACTTTTCGAAAAGTTTGGTTTGTAAATAAAATACAAAGCCGACTTGAGAAGTTTACTTTGTAAATAAAATACAAATCACATTTTTCGAGAAATATATTTTGTAAATAAATTACAAATCACATCTGAGAAGTCTATTTTGTAAATAAAATACAAAGCAGACTTTCTAAGAATTTTGTACAAACCGGGAATTTCACCAAACCAGAATTTCAATTTAACCTTACCAAAATTTAGGAAGCAGAATTCTCGGGAAGTTTGCTTTGGAACGATAATACAAAGCAGACTTTTCGAGAAGTTTTCTTTGAAAATTTGCTTCGGTTAAACAAAAAAATTCACCAAATCGGAATTTCAATTTAACCTTACCGACATCTACAAAGTAAAATTCTCAAGAAGTATGTTTTATATTTTTGTTATAAGCTTTGCATTTTATATACAAAGCAGACTTTTCGGAAAGTCTGCACAAACCAAAAATTGAAAAAATTGTAACTTAAATTTAACATAACTAAGTTCACAGTTTTTAATCTAACCAAATTTTACACTCCGTATATAAATAAGATAACTCTAAAATTTTACCATAATTTTATTTCTAAAAAAAAAGTGGGAGCTTTCATACTCCAAAAATGAGTACAAGGTAAATCTTCTCTGCTTCTTTTCTTCTCATATTCTTTCTCATCTTATTATTTTGTAGATCTAGAAAAATCATGAGATATAAAAAAGTGAGTTTTTTTTGTTTATATGGTTTTGACTTTGTGATTTTGGAATATTTTTATTATTTATATTTTTTTGTTATTTTTAATATTTTTTCTCATCTTCTATTGTTGTAGATCTAGAAAAATAAGTCAAGAAATATAAAAACATAAGTTTGTTGCTTTTATTAGTTTTTAAATTTTTCGTAATTTTGGAGACTTCTCAAAAAGTATATGATATGGAACAAAAAAAAATCATAGTTAAAACACGAAAACTAACATTGGATCTTTATTTTTAAGCTGAACGATTTCAAAGATAACTGATATAGACTTCTAGAATCTTGTTTTAATGGAAGTGATGATATTTTGCAAAGTCGAATCTTTTGAACATAGTGTGAATAGAAAAATTAGAAGAAAATGTGAAAGGAAATAAAAGAAGTTGATATAAATGAGATTTGATGAATTAATACAGGTAAATGATGGGTGTGTTAATTACATTAAAAACTTCTAATAACCACGACAATGATAGTTGTATTAAGTGAAAAAGATGACGTTTTCATAATATTTTTTGAAAAGTTTATTCATAATAGTTTTTGTATTTTTTTTTAAAAAAAAATTAATTATAAGGTAATGATAAAAGTTTTAAATACAATTATTGTTGAAAAAAGGTTAATTTTACAAAAATAAACTTAAGAGGGATAAACATGTAATTGGACAAATTTTTTATATCAATGTAAATGAGCCTTTTAATGTCTATAATAATATATTAATTGGGAATCATTTTAACAAAATAACTTTATATTGACGTGTGATTTACAAGTGTGCCACGCTGATTTGTCACATTATTAGAGCATTTTAAGATAAATATTACATAAGACATAATTTAGTAGAGTATTTACGAAAATTGTCATTATACAATATATTATATGTAAATCTCTAATATTTCAACATACAATATATTTTGCATAAAATGTAAATATAATATATAAAAAATATAAATTTTGAAAAATTAGTCAAACAAAATATAAAACAAAAGTTTAGTTTAATTGAATATTTATCATATATATAATTTTATCCAAATAGATACAATTTAAATCTATTGTATAATCTGATTTTATTATTTATTTTATTTTTGTAATCAATATTAAAAAGTTTTAAAAAAATTATTTTAAATATAAGGTAAATTATATATATATCTAATTTAAATTAACAAAATAATTAATTAATTATTATCTGTAAATATTTTTCCCAGGATCAAAATCTAGTTAAAATATTAAATTTGAAACAACAATTTTAAAAATATTATTTTATGATATTACTCAAAAATGTTGGTACGCCATGACCATAATAGTCGTTTAGATTGAGTAAAAAGCCCATTTTTATGCTTACTTATGGCCATTTCTATGATTTGATTTTCTATTTTTCTCTTCTCAAAATTATCTATTGACCAAGAATGGAAAAAGAGTTTTAAAAAATAATGGTTTAGTCACAACAGAAGTTATGCACAGTCTCAGTATTACACAAAACAATGAACTGTAAGTCCACATAGTAATACTCTGTTACTAACGAGAAGAACAGAGCAAGAGTTAGGAGAAGAAGAGGAAGTGGGCTCTTCCAGATTGGGCCAAATTGAGACAAGCCCAACAACAGGTCAAAGTCGACCAACGGAAGAGAAAGGACGGCAGTACACTGTTGGATTCAGAAAACAGAGCTGCAAAAATCAGAGCAGCAGTAAGGTGGTCCTTCACAACAAATTCGAGCCGTTGATGCTGCAATCCCAATGATGAAACGTGTCAACATATTATGAAGCTAAGAGAACCCTAGTAGTGTATTAGTTGAGACTATAAAAACTGTAATAGGAGTAAGGTTGTCGACAATGGTGTTTTTATAAAACAGAGAAAATTTTCAGTAAAATATCTTTCTTCTTCATGGTATCAGAGCATTCTTAATACCTTAACAGGTTGCTCTAATGGCAGAAGGTCCTGGACCATATCCATTTCCTTCTCAAATACATGTCTCGAGCTCTGTTACGTTGAAGCTCAATGAAACAAACTACCTATTATGGAAGACACAGATTGAGTCCCTACTCCGGTGTCAAAAACTACTTGGTTTTGTGAATGGCCAAGTCGTAGCACCTCCTGCAACAGTGGTGGTAAACACAGGAGAAGCCATTGTAGAAGCACCAAATCCTTTGTTCGAAGCTTGGACTTGCACTGACGAACTGGTGAAGTCTTGGATATTTGGCACTCTAACGGAGGAAGTCCTAGGGTATGTTCACTGCTTGACTACATCACACAATGTGTGGGTTGCTTTGGCGAATAACTTCAATAAGAGTTCGGTTGCGAGGGAGTTCGAACTCAAACGCAAACTGCAGTTGATGACCATGAAAGGTAAAGATTTTTCAGTATATTGTAGAGATTTTAGAGCTGTGTGTGATCAGCTAAGTGCGATTGGAAAGCCGGTAGAAGAATCCATGAAAATCTTCACATTTATGAATGGTCTTGGGCGTGAATACGATCCAATCACCACGGTTTTACAAAGCTCAATGTCACGTCTTCCACCTCCCACATTTAACGATGTTGTTTCTGAGATCTCGGGTTTTGAATCTAAGCTTCAGTCATATGAAGTTGGTGGAGATATCACACCTCACATGGCTTTTCAAACTCAACGATTTATGTTTGGACAAAGAGGCCGAGGAGGATACTCCCGCTTTGGAGGCAATCGTGGTCGAGGAGGTTTTTCCACGAGAGGCCGAGGTTTTTCACAACAGGTTAATACCTCCGGCTGGAATCAGGTTCCCTCTACTCACACTCTATCTCGTCCTACCTGTCAAATTTGTGGGAGAATAGGACACACTGCTTTAAAATGCTGGAACAGGTTCGATAATGCATATCAAAGCGAAGATGTTCCACAAGCCTTATCAACTCTACAAGTCTCTGACACAACGGGAAAGGAATGGTATCCGGATTCTGGTGCTTCCGCGCATATCACATCCTCAACATCTGCCCTCCAGACTGCAACGCCTTATAATGGGACAGATACAGTTATGGTAGGTAATGGGAATCAGCTCCCTATAACTCATATAGGCTCTACGGTCATCACAACTTCTACAGGTAGTATACCTCTATCTAATGTCCTAGTTTGTCCAGATATTCAGAAATCACTAGTATCTGTGTCAAAACTATGTGATGATTTTCCGTGTGGAGTATACTTTGATGCTAATTGGGTCTATGTCATCGATTTGTCAACTCAGAAAGTGGTGATCAAAGGCCCCCGACATGAGAGCCTCTACGTGCTGAAGAACCCTCCAATTATGACTTTCTATTCCAATCGTCAAGTCTCAGCAACTGATGTGGTGTGGCATCGGCGACTTGGTCATACTAGCTATCCGGTTCTTCGGCAATTACAACTAAACAAGGAAATAATGGTGAATAAGAGTGGGACATCTTCCATCTGTGAGGCTTGTCAAATGGGGAAGAGTTCCAAGCTACCGTTTTATGCTTCTACTTCTGTTAGTGTGGCACCCCTTGATCGTATACATTGCGATTTATGGGGACCATCACCTATTGTATCCGTTCAAGGCTTCAAGTACTACGTTGTGTTTGTTGATGATTTTTCAAGATATTCATGGATATTTCCTTTGAAGGCAAAGTCTGATTTTTTTCAAATATTTGTGGTCTATCAAAAACAAGTAGAAACACAATTCGACAAGAAGATTAAGGTGTTTCAAAGCGATGGAGGAGGAGAATTTGTAAGCCGACACTTTCGTAAGCATCTAACTGACCATGGAATTGCACATATAATGTCATGTCCCTCAACACCTCAGCAAAATGGTTTAGCTGAGCGTAAGCATCGACATCTCACAGAATTGGGTCTCTCGATGTTGTACGACAGTAATACACCATTGAAGTATTGGGTCGAAGCATTTTATACAGCCAACTACATCATTAATCTGATTCCACCTGCTTCCTTGAAGTTTCGAAGTCCATTTGAAGTGTTGCTGAATAAAAAGCCTGAGTATTCATTCTTGCGTGTGTTCGGGAGTGCATGTTATCCATGTCTACGACCTTATGCCTCACATAAATTGGATCCACGTTCTCTTCAATGTGTTTTTCTAGGGTATCATGCACAATACAAAGGTTATCGGTGCTTATTCCCGCCCACTGGTCGAATCTATATATCACGTCATGTTATCTTTGATGAAAGCAATTTTCCCTTCATGGGAAGATACAAGAATTATATGCAACCTCAACCAACATCTTTGCTTCAGTCATGGCAAGCAACACCAAAGGACATGGATCATATACCACATTCATTGCCAACAATTTCGGGAGAATATTGGCCACCCTCTTCTTCTTTGAATGATGCAAGAACAGTATTGCATAGGAGGGAACATGAGGCTATGATACCCACTCATGATGACATTGCCCTTCCACCAGTAGTTGGTCCAACAACTTGGATTGAAGAAGAAGCTCCACCGATTGAACCACCTCAGGAGAGTCAATCAGAAGTAGATGGTAGAAGGCATCCTATGCGTACAAGGTTACAACAAGGCATAAGAAAACCGAACCCGAGGTATGCATTAATCTGCAAATCTATCCTTCCAAGTCAGCCTAAGACTATAACAGAAGCGCTAGAACACAATGGGTGGCGTCAAGCAATGAATGATGAAATGGAAGCTCAATTTCGCAATAACACATGGTCACTCGTCCCACTCAAACCTACCATGCGAGTATTGGGATGCAGATGGGTTTTTACAGTCAAAGCCAAAGCAGATGGGTCCTTAGATCGACTCAAGGCACGGTTGGTGGCTAAAGGTTTTGCTCAAGAAGAGGGATTGGATTTTATCGAGACCTACAGTCCAGTGGTTCGTACCTCTACCATTCGCATTATCCTTGCAATCGCCACAACCAAAGACTGGCCCATAACTCAGCTCGATGTAAAGAATGCTTTCCTCCATGGTGAACTTCAAGAAGAAGTGTTTATGAAACAACCTCCGGGTTTTGAGGATAAGCATAATCCCACACATGTGTGTAAATTGCACAAGGCATTGTATGGACTTAAGCAAGCCCCGAGAGCTTGGTTCAACAAATTCACTTGCTTTCTAATCGAGTTTGGTTTTGTGTGTAGCAGATCGGATCCCTCTCTCTTCACCTATCACCATGGTGACCATACTCTGGTTCTTCTTCTCTATGTTGATGATGTTTTACTAACAGGTAACGCTCCTGGGTTGATCACCGAGCTGATTCAGATGCTTAGCAGTCAGTTCTCGATGAAGAACCTTGGGGCTCTGCATCATTTCTTGGGTATTGCCGTTGTAAGAACCGAAACTGGGATGTTTTTGAATCAAACTCAATATGTGGAAGATATCTTGATGCAGGCTGGAATGTCAGATGCGAATCCCGTTTCAACGCCACTTCCAATCAAGCTTGATTATGTCTTTCAAGATCAAGAGCCTTTTTCCAGCCCTACCTATTTTCGCAGTTTAGCCGGGAAGTTGCAATACTTGACCATAACTCGGCCGGATATCCAATTTGCAGTGAATTTTATCTGCCAGCGGATGCACTCGCCTACGGTCTCTGACTTTACATTACTCAAACGAGTCTTGCGGTATGTGAAAGGCACTTCACACTTTGGTCTGAATTTACATAAGAACAGTTCCTCAACACTTACCGCTTATAGCGATAGTGATTGGGCGGGATGTCACGATACTCGGAAATCAACAACCGGGTTTGCTATATTCCTTGGCTCTAATATTGTGTCATGGTGTGCTAAACGTCAACCTACAGTGTCTCGGTCGTCCACCGAAGCTGAATACCGCGCATTGGCCTACACGGCCTCGGAGTTGACTTGGATTAATGCTTTGTTACGCGACATTGGGATACCGCAACCTACACCAGCAATACTGAAATGCGATAATTTGTCTGCGGTTCATTTATCCGCAAACCCAGGCTTTCATAACCGCTCCAAACACATTGAAGTAGACTATCATTACATCCGCAAGCGTGTGGCTCTTGGCTTGATTGAGATACAACATATTCCGGCTTCTCTCCAGGTAGCTGACATCTTCACGAAGTCTTTAATCCGTCGGACGTTTCATGAGCTCCGACTCAAACTTGCCGTTGGTACTCAAACCACCGCAAGTTTGCGGGGGAGTGTAAGTCCACATAGTAATACTCTGTTACTAACGAGAAGAACAGAGCAAGAGTTAGGAGAAGAAGAGGAAGTGGGCTCTTCCAGATTGGGCCAAATTGAGACAAGCCCAACAATAGGTCAAAGTCGACCAACGGAAGAGAAAGGACGGCAGTACACTGTTGGATTCAGAAAACAGAGCTGCAAAAATCAGAGCAGCAGTAAGGTGGTCCTTCACAACAAATTCGAGCCGTTGATGCTGCAATCCCAATGATGAAACGTGTCAACATATTATGAAGCTAAGAGAACCCTAGTAGTGTATTAGTTGAGACTATAAAAACTGTAATAGGAGTAAGGTTGTCGACAATGGTGTTTTTATAAAACAGAGAAAATTTTCAGTAAAATATCTTTCTTCTTCATGAACAAGGTGTATAAACATATCTCTAGTAACGAATATTTGATTATAATACATCAAAGATTATCATTTAAATTAAACAATTAAAAACTAATTTTTTTGTTTGTCTTTTCTCTTACAATGGTCAATGGCTTCAAGAATCTCACTTCTGCTTTTCACCAACCTACGAAACACTTCTCTAACTCGTCTCTGTAACCCTTCAAGCCCATCTTCCATTCTCCGGCAAATCTCCTCCATCTCCGTCACTTCCGCCGCCACATCCTCTTCTCCATTAAACTTAAAACCTTCACAAAATCCCATCAGCTTTAACCCAATCCTCTCCATCCTCTGCATCTCCTCCATCAATCCACCACAACGTTTATCCTTCCGTTTCATCTCTTCTCCGATCCTCTCGTGAATACTCGCAGCGATGCTAGCCCATGCTTGAGTCTTTGGCAACGATAAATGAACCGTCAAGTAGTTACTTGTTTGGCAAGGAACCGCCGCAACAAGTGTCGACATCACCATCACCATCACACTGTTCATTATATAAATCGACGAGGCCTCTCCACGACGTGGCGCTACGAGATTCGCCGTCATTGCTTGAATTTGTTTTGCTGCTGACCAGTTCCTGCTCACGCACTCAGCTCCGCCGCTACGCCGGCCAAAATATGACCTTTTACCGCTCCCGCCGCTGCCGCGTCCACTGCCACCGCTGTTTTTATCAGCGTTTAAAGCGGCGAGGAGGGTTGTGAGCGCCCGTTTGGCTCTCCTGACGCGTCCTTCACTTAACGGCCGTTGTTTCAACGCCGTAACGACAATCTCAGCAGAACGCTGGATTTGTCTGACTGAGTCAACGGCGTTTACTACGGCTGTACAGATATCAAGCGCCTTAACGATCCGGTTAAGCATCTCCGGGACAAGCCTATCCAACGGTGGTTTCGAAATCTGAGATGGATTCCTGGTTAAGACCGAATGAAACTTCGATTCGCATGACATGAAAACATCGAGAAGCTTCCGTAGCCACTGGATCGAAAGAAAAGGGTCAGATTCCGACGAATCTGCGGTGGTGCACGGAGAGAATAACTGATTGAAACACTCAGCTACGTGTTTTTGGAAATCTTCGAGTTCTTTGAGCTCTTGCTCGTGATTGCCATCCATGGAAACCACCTGATGATTGCGACGGCTGAATTGACATAGGAACGAACTCTGATGCTCCGACACCGGCGACATTTAATCTAAACACAATGATAAACGGAATTTAGGAGAAAATTGTGAAGCTTTCGAGAGAAAAAAGAGATAATTTAAAAGGTAAAGTGAAGGGTTTTTGGGATTTTTTTAGCAGAGAAGAAAGTGATTATAAAGGAGAAGACACCAAGATTGGAAGATGAAGATATGTCTTTGTGGGGTAGTGAGACCAAACACTTTTTCTTCTTTTTTTCAGTATATAATTTCTTTTTTAGTTTTTTTCAATATTATCTTTCTTCCCAGTCAGCATTGAAATGCTAAGTATAATCATTTTTCTAATATATTATTTAAGAAATTTTTTAATAAAATAATTTTATTTTGACGTATTAATAATAAAAATACTCAACACTACGGAGAATTTCAAGTTAAATATATAAAAGAGTTTAACTTACTAGAATAATTATAATATATACCACTGATATTAATTTGATTAGAAAATAAATATAATTTATTTAACTAACCAAAAATATTATTACATTTGCAAAAACAATACTTTTTATATCTTTAAATTTTTTATACATTAATTTATAAATAATT
Organism: Pugionium cornutum; assembly: GCA_018901935.1. NCBI lineage: Eukaryota > Viridiplantae > Streptophyta > Magnoliopsida > Brassicales > Brassicaceae > Pugionium > Pugionium cornutum. Next base: position 41,664 of record JAENJI010000206.1, on the reverse strand, counting down.
TCAAATAAATATAAATAGATTTAAGCTATAACCGTAATCCCTAATACATTATTTGAGATTTTTTAATAAAATAACTAAACTCTGATGTGTTATTAACAGAAATATCATACTGATGTGTCATCACTAAAGTAAATTTCAAATAAATATATAAATGAATTTAACTTATTAGAATAATTATAAGTATTTCATTGTTATTAATTTGGTTATATAATTAATATATTTTATTAAAATAACAAAACAATACAATTAAATTCGTAAAAAATAATTTTTTTTTAATTTGTATATACAAAAATTAATGTTAAAAGTAATTTTAAATAAAATTTAAAATTATATAAATATTTAATTTATATTTACTAATAAAATATAATTTGCGAATATTTTTCTCTACGCATGGCGTGGATATGAATCTAGTAGTTATTTATAAGACATATTGTTTGCATTCATTTTGTTTACGAATATATATATATAATAAATAGATATTGGTCTTTCAATTTAATTTAATTTAGGCTTTGATTGTTTGCATAATACTTATATATTAGTTTAAAAATCTTTCTAATTTCCAACGTGAAATTTTATATTTCCAATACATTGCTCTTTGTTTGTCAGGAAATTTCGGTTGTAAAATAGTATTTGTTTGTCTATTATATTATAACTTTCTGTTATCAAACGCAACGACCGATCGTACGGATTTGCGACATACGGTCAAATACTGTGACTATAAAACGAATAATAATTTATCGCACATTACCACAACATTTGAACGTAGATCGGTATTGCAAATATTGCGACAACCAAACGAAAAAAATAATATAATTGAAAAGCTTTTTTTTGTTCTGATAGATACCATATTTATAAACTAATTCACAATTAAAAATAGATGATTGTCAAAATATTAGTAATTAAGTTTTTAGAAATATTTCAATTGGAAAAATTTACATTTGTAATAATGAATCATATTGTAAAACTTAACAGTTCTAATAATGGACATGGGACCTGATCATAAAACAAACTTGTCTTTTCTGTGATATGGGAATCGATTTTCTAACTAGTAAAGCGATTTTCGATTTTGCTTTTTTCATACAATATTTTCCACAAGATCTCAAAATATTGAAACACAAATGCCAAACTCTTTATAACATGGAATCAACTTTTGCATATATTATATCATAAATTTTTCAACTATGGGCCAGATTGCATAGTTCTGATATCATTTTATGAATTATGAATTTTTGATTTAAAATCAATTGATAATAAATGGATTGAATTATATTTTTAATATTATTTTATAATTTTTTCAACTTCTGTTATTGAATTTTCATTAGAAAGTATAAGATAAAAATGATATTTTGTAATCTTCGTAATAATTTCTGTTGGTGGAATTTTTTTCTTTCTTTCTTTTGATTCTATTAATTTAAGCAAATTATTTTCTTCGGTCAATATATTAGCATTTCTCAAAAGAAATTCTTTTATATTATATTGCAGATTTTAAGTCATAAAAACAACAATTTTTTACCCACCAAATTGAGTTTGTTTACAACATAATGTGTAAAGAAAGGAATTAGACAGAACTAAGTTTATTTAACACAGAAACTATCGATGTATAATGTGTTTTCGTTTTCTTTTGTCAACTATGTTTTCCATCTTATATATGTGTTTTTTTGTATATTTATTTTAGAGTATCTGATATATTATTTGAAAAATATTTTTTAAAAATAATTTCATCTCAACATGTTATTAATATAAATGTTATGATAACATTATATTAAATTTCAAATAAATATATAAATAAGTTTAAATTATTATAATAATTACAATATTATATCATTTTTATTAATTTGGTTAGAAAATTAATACATTTTATTAAAGGGCAAATGACTAATTTAGCACTAAAATTTGTTTTAGTGACTAAATTAGCATCCCTAATCTTAATTCTCAGAAGTAGCATATTTAAACTAGAAAATGACTAAAACAACCTCAGTTAAATTTTAACCTAATTTCTCAGCATCGCAAATCTTAGAATCGCAAATTTCTCTTCCCTATTCTGCCACCGCCGTTTTTCACCACCGATTTTCTCACTTCCGACGAAATTCACCACCATTTTTCTCACTTCCCTTAAGCTTTTTTATTTCCCGTAGCCTCTTTCTCACTCCCATCCAACCTTCCCTTAAGCTTTTCATCTTCTCTTAAGCTTTTCATCTTCGCCTCCGCAAAAATCTCCTGTCGGAAATCTCCCGTACACTTCTTCGTCATCCAGCTCCATCGCTACGCCTTCACCTTCTTCGTCATTGGCGATTCTCATCGTCTTTTCCGCCAAAATTGACCTTCGGAATATCCCGTACTCTTCCCTTCGATTTTCACAAATCGCATTCGTTGTCTTCATAGAGGTAAAAATCTCTTGGGCTTTCTTTTTTCTGGGAACTCCTTTGTTACTCGTGTGAGAAAGTTTTGTTCGACTACTTTGTTTCTGGGTTAAATTTTTTTTGGGTTTTCTTCTACTTCCTTCCATATATTCTCTCGTCCTGTTTTTTGTGTATATGTGTGTGATAATTTATGTTTCTAATCATACTGATGATTTTGGGAACATTGGTAATATTTTCGAGGCTAGTGATAGTGTGATGGTGTTGCAGATGTTTATTTTGAGGATGAAAATTAGTTACGTCGTGATATTGATGGTGACATTGGAACGGTTGAGATTGATGACCCTAACTATCGAAGGTTCAAAATAAATCAAAAGTTGTTGGTAATAGATTCATTATTAAGAAAATGAGAAATATTAGGTACCATAAGTCAGTGATATGTTTTTAGCTTTTGATGACTTCTTGAAAAACGTGTAAACTAAAATGACAACTTTTAGATAGCAAGGAAAAACAGAGAAAGGTATACTCTTGACCAGGCATCATAAATTTACTAGAATTGAAAGAGAATCAAATATATGTAACTTTGTTGAGATTGAGATTCTTGCCGAGACTGAGATTTATGCCCAGCAAGCTTAGATTCTTCTCTCCGAGATGATTTAGTTTCACCAGAATTTAAATAGAAAAAAGACTACATCAAATTCATCATTTTAGGAAAGAATTCATAAAACATAAGAACTACTACCTAAAATTTCGAAAACATTAGAGATAACTACATTAATAACGATTTAGAAAATAATCCCTAAAACATTAGATTCTTCATAAACTTGATCGAAGTTTTCCTAAAATTTAATAATCGTTTTAGGAAGATATTTCATATTTTTCGTAAGGCATTCCTTAATCTTAAATAAATCAGGTAATGTGCTATTAACTGTTTTACGATTTGTTGTTAACATTAACGAATACATCTTTTTTTTATGTATAAACATGAGAGACTCATTCCCCCTAAGGATACCTTTACCTCAGTTGCAATAAAATTTCGGAAAAAAACCGCAACAAGTATTACAATCTTGTGAACATTGTACCAACAAACTCGTTTTTGTTGTTGTTATTTTGCTAGAGCCCTCGTATTACAATCTTTGTGAACATTGCCAAAATTATGTAATATCATTTTGGGATGATTTAATGAGTATTGAATAAAATTCTCATTTCTTTGTAAGTTTGTACTATCTTTGTTATTTGGTAGATGTAGAGTTTCAGTTCAAGGAAAAGAAGATCACTACTGATTTGAAAGTTTGCACTGATTTTTTAAATGTTAAAGTTATTGACTAGCAAAATACTAGAATGACATTTGGGCATTATAAACTATGTAGTAGAATACACAATTATATTATATAGATTAGAAGCGCAAATAACATAAGTGTAAGAAAAATCAAATATATGTGTTCTTGATTATCTAAACATAAGAAAAAGGTTACGATTTTTAAAAAAGAATTCCTAAAACATAAGAGATACTAAATAAATTTGCATAAAGTCTTCTTAAAATTTAATGAAGTTTCGGTGTAAAAGAACGTGGTAGAAGATTCCAATGTATGTCTGCATAAAATAGAGTCCAAATAACTGCAATGTCAAAGTTTTCCATAGAAATGCTTAGATAAGAGGAATAGTGAGTAATTGATTAGGAGTCTAGTAAACAATGTTGTCCTTTTGTAAATCAAACTCTTAGTTCGATATTCCATACTTTCGTTAATTTCTCGATTTATCAGCTTGACAAATACTTTGCCTCCAAACCGAGTGACAAACTGAATGATTAGAAGATAGATAACTGTTAATAAAAACATGAAAACCATCATAGAAAAATTGTCATGTTTATAACAAAATTGCTAGCACATGGGACTCGTAAAGCTTGTAAAGAAAAAATGAAATCCCAGTTAACTATATCAGATGTGATAATCTCGTAAAAATGAACATACACTTCAAATGGAAGTTAGAGGCAGATATAATGCTCATGATAACAAGAACATCATTCCTAAACTATATACTAAAATTGTATATATTTCCCTCATGTAAAATTATTTTGTGACATTCAAACTAGGAAATACAACAAAACCAACTTATGTAAGATCTAGTTACAAGAATATGAACTATTCTTTCTCAAAAAGGGGTTACAATCAAAATGTCTAGTTTTCCATAGCTAAGAAATATCTTGCTACAGTGGTAGTAATGAGATGGATCATCACTATTATTCAACCTGTGATGCAGCAGAGATATTTGATCCTACTCCAGAGATAGTAACAGAAGGTGGTCCTATTCGACAGAGAAGAGTTGGAAAAAGTACCTGGAAAATGTTGCAGCCATGCCTGATCTTTCCCTCTGCCGAATCGTGTGCATAATCTCTACATCTGCTGAATAGCGTGCTGGAGATGGAGACGAAATGGGGAATCGCGTGCCGGAGATGGTGATGGAGTTAGAGACGAATGCGAGCGTACTTCCTATCGATTTCGTCGTCGGAAATGTTGAAGATATGCTGAAGCGCGTGCGGGAGATGGAGACGACGACGATGTCATCGCCGGAGTTGGAGACGATGACCATCGGATTTCCAGTCTGCGATTTCGTTGCCGGAGAAGTTGAAGAGGAGAAGCAATTCACGTCTGTATTTGGTCCTAATTTTAATCAGGGAGAAAATAGACTTTTCTCATTTGTAAAAATGCTAAATGAGAGATTTTTTGTTTGGGGTGCTATAATTGTCATAAAAAGTTGATTTAGTGCTAATCTAGGGTATTTCTCTTTATTAAACTAACTAAAAATATTATTAAATTCATAAAAAACAATAATTTTTATTTTTTAATATACATATATAAAAACTAATATTAAAAATAATTTTAAATAAGAATTAATTATATAAATATCTAATTTATATTTACTAATAAATAATATTATATAATTTATAAATATTTGTTTATAAATCGAGTTTGTATTTAAAAGAAAATCTTTTACTCTTTGCCTTTGTAGTTTTTGCATTTTTATTGAAAAAGTCTTCTAGAAGAAAAAAAAAGAATAATACCCTAAAATAGCACCTTTTAAAGTTTTTCTTCCAAATCTAGCATCATAAAATTAAATTCCCAAAAATAGCACAAATACTTATGTGAAAATACTTATTTATTCTAAATAAATTATACATAAACTTAAAGTATTGTATTTGAGTTCATTATTTCCAATTTAGGGTTTAATTTTTTTCTATTAAAATATAGTTTTAATGCATTTTAATCTTAAATTTGTGCTATTATTGGAAATTTAAACTAATGATGTTATTTTTGGAACAAAAATTTAAAAAGGTGTTATTTTAGACATTTCCCCAAAAAAAAAAAAATAAGACCATTTCTTCTGGAATGTTTCCATCAAGTTGACAATATCGCTGTCATCAAAAACAAAAGGGATCGATAGTTATAATAGTTTTACAATAATTTATTGGCTTAACAAACATAATATATATATTTTACAATAATGCAATATGGTATTTATTAAATAAAAGTAAAATAAAAACTTTCATGTTTGATATATTTGTCTATTATATTTGAATTTTTTTTTGAATTTATCAAAGGACAATTCTCTAAAATAACACACTTTTAAATTTTTGTTACAAAAATAACATTATTAGTTTAAATTTTTAATAATAGTACAAATTTAAAATTAAAATATATTAAAAATATATTTCAATAGAAAAAAGTAAACCTAAATTAAAAAAAATTAACACAAATATAATGTTTTAAGTTTATTTATAACTTATTTAAAGTAAATAAATAGAGTAAATAAGTATTTTTAGCATTTTCTATGTAAGAAAATGTTATTAGTGTAAGTTTAGATTTGTGATGCTAATTTAGCCAGTAAAACCTTATTTAGTGCTAAATTAGTCAATTGTACTTTACATAATTATTTGTGCTATTTTAGAATTTTAATATTAAAGTGTTAAATTTAGAAGAAAAACTTTAAAACGTACTATTCATGGTATTACTCTTTATTATCAAATTACACAATAATATTTATTTGAATTTTAATATGTTTTTTAAACATGCAAACTTACATTTTTTTGATATTTTTGTAAAAAATTAATATATATATATGTATGTGTGTCTCATACATTGGGTTTTTTTGCTATTTGAAAAGATATGTACAATTAATTTTGTATCGATATGTGTTTACAATATAAAGATAACATGTTTTAAAAAGAATGTCGTAGAAGAGTAATTAAGGTATTTGGCTAAAGTAATTTTTTTTTATAAAACATAAAATCATAAAAAATGAAAAAGACATAAAAAATTCTAACTCTTGCACAATCGATTCTAGCGAACAATTAGATTACATGATTTCAATTTTCAAATTCCAAAATATGATAATTTATTTTAGAAATGGATTATATAACGATTGATTGTTTCTACACTAGATTCAACAACAATAAACTAATATGTGGTTGTGTTAATTTTTAACCAAAAAACTATGTTTTATCAAATATTAAAATAAATTTTTTTCTAAAAATATGAAACAAAAATAATAATATAAATTGGAAAATAACCTGCAAAATAATCTCTAGTAAAGAAAGAAAATAAAAATAATAACCATAGAAAGATTTGTAAAGATGAGCCTACAAGTTGGTTACACGTGGCATCTACTCATTGGAGAATCAATGTCGTTGGCGGGAGTTGTTAGGCGGTCATCATCGCCGCAAAACCAAGCATAAAAGAGGAAAAAAAATTCTCTTAAAAATTATTCAGAGATGATATTCTTGTACCTCTTCCGTCACCCATCATCCATTTAAACTCACCGGAGGTAACTCGCGGAATGAAATCAGGTAATAATGCTAACTATTCTTGTATTACTAGAATAGCGAAATTTGATTTTTCAAGATTCAAAGTAGATAAAATTAAATAATAGTTGTTCAAAGTAGAACAAATTCTTTAAAATCGATAATACTCCAAAAGAGTTAAAAGTAGGGATTGTCGATACATTTTGACGGTATCGTATCTATTTGGCATCAACCAGTGGTGCAATATGAGGTCGGAAGATGAATAACGACGAATTGGTTAGATTATAAGTTGCTATTGGAAAAAAAATTTGATGAAATTTTTGATGATCTAATAGCAGAGTTGAAATAGTTTCAAGAACATATCATATTGTCGAATATCATGTTAGATTTGAGCTGATTTGCACTAGAGTTAATCTTCCAAAAGATTACCTGATTAGTGCGTACTTGGTAGAATTGAGAATGGACACTCAAATGCACATAAAAATGTTCTAATCAGTGAGACAATGTCTATTACTAGGAAAGTTGTATGAAAAAGCTCATGCAAAGAAGATTTCTATAACGGGATGGAATCAAAAGAACTTAATTGGAGAAAATAATCTCGCATTTCACAAAAAAGATACTCATGTTCAATCTATAACAACCAACACAAGTTATGACAAGACTATTAATCCACAACCTAAATAATTCCTCTTCAGTGAAGAAATGAATGAGCGCATAGCAAAGGGGTTATTTTTACGATGAAAAATATACTCCTGGTCACTATCATCAAACATAAGAACACAATTGTTTATATTGGAAACAAAAGATGATGAGATAGAGGAGTCGTCAGAGGAACTTAACAAAGACGAAAGCGACATGACACAAATTTATGTTAATACCATGGCTAGGATTTCGGATTACAAGACTATGAGAGTTAGAGGAATTCACGAAAAGAGAACTTTGTTCATTTTCATCGACTCTGGTTCAACTCACAATTTCCTAGATCAAAAGATAGCATAAAGATGTGGATGCAAACTGAAACATATAGGCAATACGAAGGTAACAATTGGAGATGGTAACAAAATTGATGTCAGTGCGAAGGTTGAACAATTTCAAAGGAGTTTTCATGGATCAAAATTCAAAGATGATTTCATGATAATTCTATTGGGAGGATGCAATATGGTTTGGATGTCCAATGGCTAGAAATCTTGCGTCCCATAACATGAGATTTCAAAAAACTAGAAATGAAATTTAAACTGGGGCAGAAGAAAGTTTTACTTCATGGTATTAATCAAGGTTATGTGAAGAGAGTTGAAACTGCTAAATTCAATAAGATTAAAGAAGATCAAGTAGAGCTAACTATGATTTCTATGCAAGATATAAATTATGTGAATCAAAGTTGGTCATATTCCGTAGAAGTATAGACGAAAACAGTACCAATTTGTTCGAAAATAAATAATCTAGTCACTGAATTCTCTAGTATTTTTGAGGAACCAACAACATTACCTCCTTTCAAACAGAATCACAATCATACAATCCCACTAATGGATTGTTCAAATCGAGTGAATCAGAAACTATATCGGTATGCTATATACCAGAAGAATGAGATTCATAAGATTATGCAGGATATGTTGGACAGTGGGACTATACATGCAAGTTCTAGTTCTTATGCATCACCTATCATTTTGGTAAAAAAAAATAGGAGTTGGAGATTGTGTGTGGATTATCGATGTCTGAATGGTATGACAACAAAGGATAGATTTTCCATTCTCATAATTGAAGATTTAATGGATGAATTAGGAGGATATTGTGTTTACTTCAAGATCGATATTCGAGCTGGATATCATTAAGTGAAGATGGATCCCTAAGATATCCATAAAACTGCATTCAAAACTTACACTAGGCATTATGAGTACCCTGTCAATGCAGTTTTCAAACCATTCCTGAGGAGTTTTGTATTTATATTATTTGATGATATCCTTCTTTACAATCCAACAATGGAATCTCACATTAATCATCTCAAGAAGGTCTTCAAACTTATGCAGAAAAATCAATTATTTGCGAAGAGAAGCAAATGTAAATTTGTTAAAAATCGTGTAAAGTATTTGGGTCATTTTATTGATGCTACATTCATATCCACATATCCAAAAAAAGTATAAGTTGTAGCAGACTTGACTATTCCTCGGAACCTCAAACAACTTAGGGGATTTCTTTGGTTAGTTGGTTATGTTAGAAATTTTGGTACTGTAACAAGATCTTTGAACGAGATGATAAAGAAAGATTCGTTTAAATGGAATGATGAATCACCTGTTTTGACTTTACATGATATGCAATTATGCGTAATAGTATTTTATATTAAATACATAGATTTTGTAAAGATCATGTTAGAAAGAAAAATAAGTAAAATTTTATGAATAAATTAGGTACAAACTGATTTGATATTTTTACCCTTAAAAAAATGTTAAATTTTTTGGAAATTTAATTGTATTTTTTTATACATAATATATTTTGTTTTGTGAATGTATATATATTAAAAATAAGAGCAATATTTTAAAATAACATATTTTCAAATCTTGGTTTTAACATAGTAAAATTAAAATTTCAAAATAACACAAATTATTTAATATAAATAAATATTTACCAAAAATAAATATAAATAAAATTAAAATATTTTATTTGAGTTTTTTTTCAATTTAGATTTTATATTTTATATTTTAAAATATTTTAAAATATTATAATATTAAATTAATGTTATTATTAAAATTTTAAATTAATAATATTATATTTAAAATAAGAAATAAAAATGATGATATTTTGAAGAATGAACTTATTATAATTTTAATATTGAATTTTAATATAATTTCAAAATCCCTAATTTTTAATTTTTTTATTTATTTTTTTTATCGCAAAATACTTTTTATATCAAAATATTAGAGATTTACATATAGTATATTGTTAAATATATGTTTAATATCATTTTCGTAAATAATCTAGTAAATTATGTTTTATGTATTAGTTGTTTTAAACTGTTGTGATGGTGTAATACGTTAGCGTGACACATTTGTAAATCACACGTAAAATGAAGTTTCTTTATTAAAATGATTCTCAATGAACTTAAATACAAATTATTTTAAGTTAATTAGTATTTATAGTATATATATTATTTTTTCTTTATAGATATTGAAAGAAGTGGGAAAATTGTAATTTATTTTGTTTTATATATACTCATTTAAAGTTAATTATTTGTTTTATGTAAATATTTGATATATTAGATGTACTTTATTATATTTATTATTTAATTTTAATTTAATTATGTATGGTTATAGTGTTATGTATAAATATTTGTTAATATTTTTCGTTTTTACATATTAAATTAAAAAATATTACTTTATATTATTTTGAGTAAAATATATTATTTATTTATTATCAAAGAAAATATTTTCAATTAAATTATAAAAGAGTTTTTAAAAGGAATTTAAAAACAAATTTATAGTAGAAATAGGTGTTTGGTTAGTGGAATAATAGGTTATGACTTTTTTATCGTTAATGAATTAATTAAAATTTGAGTATTTTGAATGAAAAATCTAGTAATATAACACATGAATATAGGTTGTTTTTTAAATATGTAGATTGTTTTAAGTATATAGATTAATTCTATTTATATAATAAAATTTAATTTATTTATTTTAAATTTGAAAGAGATGGAACATGTAATTTTTGTTATTTTGTGCATATTTGAAATTACATTTGTTTCATAAAAATATTTGATATATGAATTATTTTTATTATATTTATCATTTAGTTTTAGTATTTATATATTTATTAATATATTTTCTTTAAAATTTTATTTAATTAAATTACATTAAAATTAAGAAATTATTATTATTTATTTATCAAAATCCAAAATATTTAAAAATATATTTTAAAAATATTTGTTATGTTAATAAGAAAATAAGTATAATAAAAAAATATTAAAGAAGTTATAAACTGTTACAGTTTTAACTACATATTTTTAATAATAAGTTTGTTATTAATAATTTTTTTATTAAAATGTTAAACTATAGCATATTGTGAAGTACTATAATTCACTTATTAAAACGAAGTGTCATTGTCGGAGACGCAATTTGACAACCACAAGCTACCAAGAACTACCAACTTTATTAAATTATATACTATTTATTATGGACAGCCACGAATGAGGGAAAGAGATCAAACAAAAAGTATTTCTTGGAATTATCATGAATTTATTATTTTAAATTATTATAAATAAATAATTTTCACATTAGATCTTTCTAGATTTAACAAAAATAGTAGACATTACTGGGCTGTGGGATCTGCGAGCTTATGACATGGGCTATATAACAAACTGCATGCTGAGTATTTGTAAACACTTATGCTTGTGGCCCATTGTCCAAAAAAGAAAGAAATAAATCTAATTTTGATGGTAGTTTATGTTATCAGCTACAAAAATATGTGATTATACATTATGTTCCTTTGTGAGGCACAAAAAAACTGCATATTGAGTATTTGTAAACACTTCTGCTTGTGGCCCATTGTCCAAAAAAAGAAAGAAATAAATCTGATTTTGATTATAGATAATGTTCGTTTGTGAACTACAAGAATCTGTGATTGTAACTATGGTAGAGTGTTGTATGTTTAGCTTTCGTAGGTACCTACAATTTTTTCACAATTTTTTTGACCCGTTGATTAAAACAACAGTACAACTAAAAATCTACGATTAATCGTAATCGTAACCCCCGACGACACACAGACAAATAACATATACCGTAGTCGTAGCCGCAATATTGACCGCAACTACAACCACCTACGACGACCAAACAAACAGTATTATATTTGACAAACTGATGGTTATGCAATATTCCGTTGGTACTAGTTTTCGAAAAACTTTTAGTTTCATAAACAAATCGTCACCAATTATGTTAGAATGCAAACCACATTTTAAAAAAGTCTCCAAATTCAGACATGATGCTCTTAAACTATCAAAATCTGTCTCCTGATATTTTTGAAAATATTACACAAGCCCTTTTAGGTGGTGAATTGCAGCATTAATATCAATGTATTCTGATTGTAGCCTCTTGATTGCTATATTAACCCAACACAAAAAGATATCTTTAATCGCCTTTCTCAAATCATTTTTCTTTTTACCTTTATTTTATCTCATGCAACATGTCTATGACTATTGAAGAAAAATAGATAGAAGATCAGTGTCACACAACCACAATGCAATCAATTAAGATTAAAATCTTGAAGTGGACTGATAAATTACGATGAGCACTTTGTAAGTATTTGATATTAGTTTTGTTTGTTTGGTCGTCGTAGGTGGGTGCGGTGCGGTTGTGGTCAACCTTGCGTTTATGGTTGCAGTATATATTGTTCGTTTATTTACCACTGGCGGTTGTGGTTTATCTTATATTTTTAGTCGCATCGCTGTTTTAATCAGCGATCGAAAAAATTATGAAATAAGACGCAGTTACCTGCGGTAGATAAACGAACAACAATCTACCGCAGCCGTAGCCGTAGTTTTCTGCGGCTGACAAACGAACATGACTATTATGAAAATGAGATTCTTGTTCAAACCCATATTCTAGCATGGACATCGATATTTTGAAAAATGAAGAAGGTTTAGACATGTTCAATAGATTATATATATATATATATATTGTTTGATAGTAAGAAAATCTTGGAAAGATACGTATAGGCTACTAGTTAGAGTTGATGGATGCTTTCTAAGATCAAACATAAAAAGGCAATTATAGGTGACTTTAAGTCGAGATGCTGATACGGTTATTTATCCAATAGCATGAGTTGTTGTACAAGTTGAAAAATACAGAGAAGTGATTATGAGTTGTAATAAAGATCAAAAAGTGATTTGATATTAAAAGATGGTGAAGTATTGAAGTATATATAATGATGTCTAATCGCAAAGAGGTCAATTGTGTTTGTATGGTAAAGGTAATTTGTGTTTGTGTGTTTTTGAGTTTGATTTATGGTAGAAGATTGATTTATGTTTGTGTGTGTTTTGTGTTTGATGTATTTTTGTTTTTCAAGGATTGCTTAGAGCTATTGAGGTTAGAGTTATTTAACATCGATCATACAGTTTGTGTTACACATGTTTATGGAAACTTGAAGACTAACCATGAGAAGAAACAAAAAATTAAGTCATCCATTTGGAATTTGGCATGGAGTTAAAGTGAGACAATAGGGAGAATCTAGACATACTCTTGTAAAAGAATTTCAAGATCATTTATCTCATGGTGAATTTTTTAAGTGATTCTTTCAACTTTGTTGTATCTCGGATCCTGGACTATAACTTATAAGATCAACCTTTGATATTTTTAGAGTCAAATAGGAAATAAAAGAGAATAAAGAGATTTGAATGATTGATTAAAGAGATCGGTTATAACTTTCTTGGTTTAGAACTTATAAAATCAATCTTTGGTATTTTTAAAGTCGAATCGGGAATAAAAGATAATAAAGAGGTTTGAATAATTGATTAAAGAGATCAGTTACAACTTTCTATCCGGAGAGTACCTTCGAGCTATTAAAATCTATTTCCTTCATTTATGCCAGAGCCTCCTCTTACTCTCAGGTCATCTAATTTTCAACGACATTACTTGTCATAAATCCTCATAAATGCCCATTAATATCTTTGGTACGGAAGCTCACTGCCACCCTCGATAGTTGATATGATCGAATGTATCGCTGAACTGCCCAGCGGCTTTTCGATAATGATGTATCTACTTCTTGATATTGGACCTTCAGCATGATGTACCGAATCCGCGATGGGCCGAACTCAGACTTTTTGAAGTGTGTAGCCCACCTCCAATAAACTTCATAACTTAGAGAAATTTGTCTACGAGTTTGTTAGTGTCTGTTTTTATTTGTTCAAAAATGAGAAAAACTTGTTTGTGTCGGTTTTGTGATGTTTGTTTTAGCTTCAACTAACAAATACTAGAAGAGTCATTAGTTTCTTCATGTTTTTTTGTTAGTGTCGGTTTTGTCGGTTTCTTCACTTTCATAAATCTATTTATCTAATTTGATTTGAATTTTCTCAAAAGACATTGAGATTCATGCTGACAATCAAATTTGCAAACAAGTAGTACCGATGATCATTGAAATTGAGATTCATGGGTTCAATCAACTAACTAAAGCAAAGAATTTCAACCTTAACTAAATACTTATATTCGAACTCAGAAACATAAATTTTGGATTACTCAGTTTCTTCATTTTTCTTTTCAAATTTTCACCTCGTAGGTTTTAAGTAGATATAGATTTCTAATTATAGCTAGTTTTGTATTATTTTATAGGATAACTGATAAAATAGCACTATTTTAAGTTTTTGTTTCACATATAACACTATTAATTTAAATTTTTAACACTAGCATAAATTTAATATTAAAATATCGTAAAAATTATTTTTAATAAGAAAAAATTAAATCATAAACTGAAAAACAACAACCCAATATAATATTTTATATATATATTTATAATTGAGTAATACTATAAAATAACATATTTTTAGTTTTTTGTTTCAAATTTAGCATTCTAAACTTAAAATTCCAAAATATCACAAATTATTTTTTGAGAATACATATTTACTATAAATAAATTATATATAAACTTAAAACATTATATTTGGGTTCATTTTTTTTAATTTAGGGTTTAAATTTTTTTATTAACAGTAAATTTGGATGTATTTTAATATTAAAATTGTGCTATTTTTAGAAATTTAAACTAATGATGCTATATTTGGAACAAAATTTTAAAATAGTACTATTTTGTCCTTCATAATTTATTTATGATAAATATGTGTTTTTAAAAAATTATTTGTGATATTTTTGGAATTTTAAATTTACAATATTAAATTTGGAACAAAAATTTAAAATAATATTATTTTAAGTTATTAGTTTATTTTATATTTAGTTTGATTTTAATTTTAGGCTATAAACCTATAAATTTGATCCAATGAGGTATTTAGTTTAGAACTTTTATTGAATGAATAAATAAGTTGGAAACTATGTAATTAAGGAGAAACATCACTGATGTAGATACGATGTTGTATTGATAGTTGGGAGGAGAATAGTTAGTCAACCCACAAATAATTGTTCAAATAATTCTTTAAAATAATAAACCCAAATAATAAATATGCGTATACACTAATAGTCAAGAATAAACTATAAACAAATAAATTCTGAATAAAAATGAAGAAAAAAAAGTAATTGATTAAAATATCAATATTTCAAGTTTTGGTTTTAAATATAATAATAATTATTTAAATTTTCAAAAATAACATAAATTTAATATTAAAATAATTAAAAAAAATTCTTTTTAATAAAAAATGTAAATTCTAAGTTAGAAAAAGTGAATCTAAATATTATGTTTTAATTTTACATATAGTTTATTTAAAATAAATAATTATTTTTATATAATAATTTATGTTATTTTAAAATTTTATTTTTATTGTAATAAATTTGAAAAATAAAATTAATATATTATTATTTTATGGTATTAGTAAAAAAACAAAGTCCCACAATGTCCCACTTGAAATTTATATAAAGATAAATAGTGATTCATTGTGACATCGACCAAAATAATAGAGGTTGGAACAATACTTATTTTATCATCATTTTTTAAAATATTCATTGGAACAAAAAGTTTATTTATTATTATTTTTCTATCACAGTTTGTAACACTGTATCGAAATAGTTAAAAGAATGATTTAGATACATACATACTAGGAATGGTCGAGTTACTATCAATGTTTCCTTATAAGATTTATTATTATTATTTGTGGGGAATATTATGTTTTAGTGGGAACTTTTTCGTCAGTTCAACTGTTCCTACAAATGAAAAATATTATCAATAGTTTACTTATCCAAAATACCATTAACAGATTCTTTTTCTGTTAAAATACCACAAATACTAAAAATTTTAAAATGATTTTCAGTTAAAAAATATTTGGGGTTTGGATTTGATATTTTTGATTTATAGTTTAGTTTTAGAATTTATATTTTAAATTTTACATTTTAAAGTTTAATTTTAGGTTTGTCGTATTTTTGAAAAAAAAACTAATTGATGGTATTTTATGGACTAAAAACTTGTTCGTATTATTTTTGAGAATTGTTCACATACATATTTACTTTATTTAATTTTAGTGAAATAAAAATACATATTTTAAAGATTTATTCCAAATTTAACACTTTAAACTTAAAATTCCAGAAATAACACAAATTATTTTCTGAAAATAAATATTTATCATAAATCAATTAAATATATATAATTAAAATATTATATTAAAATTATTTTTCTAATTTAATATTTAATATTTTCTTACTATAAACAAGTTTTAAAGTATTTTAATATTAAATTTGTGTTATTTTTGAATATTTAAACTAGTAATATTATATTTAGAATAAAAAAATAAAAAATAGTATTTTTGTCAATTGTACAAAATAATTTCATGTGTAGTGTTTTTTTTATTATCATATCTACAAAATCATGAGTACTAGACAAAACTATATGGTGGTTGGTACCTTTGGTCACTTCATTTGTAATTATATATACACATGTGAAAGAAACATGATGTTTAACTCATAAGCATGAAAAACGTTCAAAACATAAACCTCATTCATGCACTCACTAATGACGATAAATCATAAACTTTCTTGCACACCTAATACCATATCCTCTATTCCCAATAATTTCATAACTTTTATATCTCGAAAAAATTTAAATAGGTATTCTTGTAAAAATATAGTCTATTAGTAATAGTTTTAAAAAATTTTAAATCTCGAAAGATCTAAATAAATATTTATTTTTTTATAAAAAAATATAACCTATTAGTAATAATTACAAAATTTTTAATTTCAAAAGATTTAAGCAGACATTCATTTTTCTTATAAAAGATAGTCTATTAGTAATAATTTTAAAAATTTTAAATCTCGAAAGATCTAAATAATATTTATTTTTTATAAAAAAATATAGTCTATTAATAATAATTTTAAAAATTTTAAATCTCGAAAGGTTTAAGTAGGTATTCATTTTTCTTATAAAATATATAGTCTATTATTAATAATTTCAAAATTTTAATATCAAAAGATTTAAGTAAATATTCATTTTTCTTATAAAAGATAGATCATTAGTAATAATACTTTTGTTCGTTTGCTAGTCGCATCGGCTGCGGTTGCGGCTGTAGTTAATATTGTGGTTGTAGATATGGTTGTGATCAACATTGTGGTTGTGGTTGTGATATATGTTGTTCGTTTGTCTGTTTGTCGATGGTTGTGGTTACGATTAATTACATATTTTTAGTCGCTCATTGTTTTAATCAGCGGTCAAAAAAATTGTGACACAGAACGCAACGTCTGACCGCTGTGATTGATCACATGTAGTTACGAAAAATAAATGAACAATAATCTCTGTGTCAATTTCTCTTAATAATACGGTGAAATAAAGATTATTGTCAAATAAAGATTATTGTCAACAAGATTATAAAGATATTTAAAAATATTTTTTTCACGCACAATATATTTAATATGATACGATACAATTTTTTAAAATATCTCTTGTCTTAAAAATCTTTGGTGAAAGATTCACTGGGGCATAACACTTACATCAGTGTGACCGTAAGAGTAGGTTTACCCATATATTCATTCCAATGGACATTTTATATAATTTTATAGTAAACAATTGTTAGCATTATGGGCTCACCGTTTTATAAATACTATCATCTCTTAACCAAAATTACACAACACAAAATCTTGTTCTCTTCTTTGTTGAAGCAAAACACAAACTCAAATTTGTAGTGCTAAATTAAATGGGTAGTTCTAAATCCGCCATGCTGATCATCTTACTAGCAATGGTCATGACATCTTGTGCCACATCCATGGATATGTCAGTCGTTTTGTCCGACAATATCCACCACGCAACCACTGGTTACAGCCAGAGTGTTTTTGACTCTGAAGCTGAGTTGATATTTGAGTCATGGATGGTCAAACATGGAAAAGTGTATGACTCTGTTGTTGAGAAGGAACGACGTCTGACGATTTTTAAAGATAATCTGCGTTTCATAATTAATCGAAACGCTGAGAATCTTAGTTATCGACTTGGTTTGAACCGATTTGCGGATTTATCTCTCCGTGACTATGGAGAAATTTGCCATGGGGCTGATCCAAGACCTCCTAAGGAACACGTATTCATGACTAGCAGCGACCGATATAAGATTAATGATGGTGATGTGCTTCCTAAGTCTGTTGACTGGAGGAAACAAGGTGCAGTGACTGAAGTCAAAGATCAAGGCCACTGCAGTAAGTGTAGTGATTTTAAATCCGAGGTATTTATATATTTTATTTAGAGAAAGTAAAAAACTTTGTTGCATGTTTTGTTTGTGTGTGAAGGGAGTTGTTGGGCTTTCTCAACTGTTGGAGCAGTGGAAGGCTTAAACAAAATCGTCACTGGAGAGTTAGTCACTTTGTCCGAGCAAGATTTGATCAACTGTAATAAAGAGAATAATGGTTGCGAAGGTGGTAAAGTTGAAACTGCCTATGAGTTCATATTTAACAATGGCGGTATTGGTACCAACAATGATTATCCTTACAAGGCTGTGAATGAAGCCTGCAATGGCCGCCTCAAGGTCAGTCTAGTTAAGTTCAAAAATACAATAGAAATGCAATAAAAAAAAATCATTTTTTGAAGCTTTAGTTCTAAAATGTTTTGTGTAGGAGAAAAACAACAATGTTATGATTGATGGGTATGAGAATTTACCACCAAACGACGAATTGGCATTAAGGAAAGCGGTTGCTAACCAGCCTGTGACGGCCGTTGTCGATTCAAGCAGTCGGGAGTACCAACTTTACGAATCGGTAAAGAAAGTTTTATATAGAAAAACTTCTATAAAGTTTTTTATGCATTGATTGTGTTTCTTTTACTTGGAAGGGAGTGTTTGATGGAACGTGCGGAACAAACCTAAACCATGGAGTTGTTGTGGTTGGGTATGGAACCGAGAACGGTCGTGACTACTGGATCGTGAGAAACTCGTGGGGTAACACATGGGGAGAAGCTGGCTACATGAAAATGGCTCGTAACATTGCCAATCCAAGAGGCTTATGTGGCATAGCTATGCGAGCTTCATACCCACTCAAAAACTCAATTTCGATGGTTATTAAAAGCTCAACTGCATAATTATAATGAATTTAAATGTAAGTTATGATAATTATCATTTAAAACAAAATATGTATGTTAAGCAATGGATCGAGTGAGCCAAACCATCAATTCGACTTTGAATGAAAAATAATATGTTGTCCAGTGGTTTGGTTTTGTAATATATTTTTGGATTTGTATTGTGTCAATGTTTGGAGTTTTTGTAATATTTATGGATATTTACTTTGATGAATATTTTGCATTATGGGAGAAATGTAAATTAAAAAAAAAACTTATAAAACTTTCATTAATCCCCATAATTCATATATATTTTCTACTATTATATGATACTCTATATATTAAAGTAGTAATAAGATTAGTATTATGATTCGAATAAAATACCTCTAAATCTGCTACTTGTTATACCGATTGTATTTCTATATCATTTCATTTTTAGTAATACCCTAAAATAACATCATTTTAAATTTATCTTGTAAATTTAGCATATTAAAAGTAAAATTATAAAAATACTATAAATTATTATGTAAAAATAATTATTTACTTTAAATAAACTATATATAAAATTAAAACATAATGTTTGTATTCACTTTTTCCAATTTAAAATTTAATTTTTTCATTAGATAAATTTTTTTAATTATTTTAATATTAAATTTGTGTTATGTTTTGAAAATTTAAATGATTAGTGTTATATTTGGAACCAGAATTTGAAATACTACTATTTTATTGAATTGTTTTTTCAATTTTTAACTGTTATTTTCTTTACTATTTTTAACTCCACAACTATTACCATAACAATACTTAAAAAGAATTTACGATAGGGATGTTATAAGCATGTTTAACATTGGAAACCTAATTAAAACTCTAATATAACTAACAATAGTTTATTGCACCTTTTTATCAAAGTTGATTGCACAATTACTTACCAAACATCTTTATCTTTCATTGGCCACAATTTCATTTTAAAAAGGAAAAAACTTCTTACCTTTTGTTTTATTTTTTCTTGTCCTAATCAATCTAATTGTTTTCTATTCTAAAATACATCTAGGTTCAATGATTTCCATAATATCTTGTATTATAAAGTTTGAACCAAAACTTTAACATATGTCAATTGTCAAATCGACAATAATATGATCAGACAATCCATTAGATTTCAACACGTAACGAATAATTTTCTATACTATTAAAAGTCAGTTAACCGATTAACTGTTAACATGTGCTGGGAAACCGTTTCGAAATAAAATTTGGCACATGTCAAAATAATCATCTAAGTGATTAAGTGATTAAGTGATTAAGTGATTAAGTGATTAAGTGATTAAGTGATGAGTGTTAGAATCATCTAAATATTAGAGTTTCTCCTCTTCATATTACTATTTTATTAGATACATGTAATTATTTTGATTTCATATAATACTCTAAAATTTTACATATGTGTTCGCCTATTTTTATATAATATATTGTTGGAAAATTTTTTAGAATAAATTTGCATGTTCAATTTAGAACATTTGAACCAAATTATAAAATTGTTGAAATGTAAATAAAAAATAGATTATTGACCTCATGAAAAAAATCATAAGTTTGTTGGCTACCAATTTGTTGGAAATATTTTGTTTTAGATTTCGTAACCGAGTGTTGCGATCACACTCTCATCGCGGTTGTATCATGGATTTTATAATCTTGCAAAACTGTCACACTAAAGATTTAATAGCGGTTGTATCACGAATTCATCTTTTTTAATCGAATTTTAATCGATTTTTGATCTGTAAATCGGTTTTTAAATCGAAATTTTCAGATCTAGTTTTCACGGTTTTACATATATAGTATATAAGATTCAAATCCGATCTTTTTATAAGGCAAATAAAACATATGTATTAGTAAAAAAATTTAAATATTTCAGTTATTTTGAATATTTTTGATTAAAAAATAATACATATTTTTGTTTTCATAACTAATTTTGAAAAATTACAATATATAAAATTTAAATATATGATTATATTTCGAATACACATTCCATTCGAATTCAGTTCCAATTCTTTGAATATAAAAATATATAATCTATTCGATATTTTATCGGTTTCAATACGATTCGATTATTTAGTTCTAGATACTTTGTTGAAACCTAATAACTCATAGTTCCTACCAATCATCTCCATAAATTTGATAAAAATATCAAATCAACTAACCAATAATAAACTATGTGGGCCTCAAAATATAAACTAGAGGTAAGTAAAGCATGTCTTATCTATTAAATAGTTGGGCCAGGCCCGATAGTTTCACATCATCTGTATTTGGTGGCAGCTTAGCAAGATTTATTACAAGGGACACGTGGCGAGTAGACGTGTAACGATCCCTTCGACCTATTTAAAATATTCAAACTTCGAAAGAACAAATAATGAAAAAGAGTCTCTGAGATTTTCCAAGCTTCAACTTCAGCTCTATTATTTTAATTTATTTGAAAGAAATATGCAGTCAAGATCGATCTCATCTTTCGAGATTCGAAGCGTAACAAACTGATTCTGGGTTTTCTGTAATTTTTCGTTTTGAAAATGGCTACTGGAAGTGAATCAGCGACAGATCCAGCTGAAAATAACATCAAAGGAGTTCTTGTTCATGGAGGAAGATATTTCCAATACAATGTTTATGGAAACTTGTTCGAAGTCTCTAATAAGTATGTTCCTCCTATTCGACCTATTGGTAGAGGAGCATACGGCTTTGTCTGGTACGAAGTTTTTGTTTTTACCATTTTTGAAATCTTCTGGATTTTGTTTCTTAATTTGGGTATTTCGACTTTTGTTTCGTTCTTAGTAGTTGAAACCGTAATTGGTTACAGAGCTGAGTATTGTTATGTGTATATTCTCTGTTTATTGTTTATCTGATTCATCCTGAATAATTTCTAACAAAAGCTTCTCGGAGAATTTTTTTGTTTTATATTTGATTTTTGGTTTTGGGTGTTAGGTTCTTCCCTTGAAATCAGCTTTTGAATTGGATGAATTTGATAAATCTTTCAGTTGTTTTATGGCTCAGATGTCAGAAAGTAAAAATGTTCTTTTGTTTCTCTGTTAGTGTAATTCTTTGAATGAAAAGTTACAGTTTGATGGAAGATAAATGCATTTTGGTAAACATACACTCATATTCATGGATTCATGTTATGTTATTTCCTTTGCAAGAGGCTGATTTGCTTAATTGCTTTGGCACTTTTTGTTTTTGTTTTAGTGCTGCTGTAGATTCGGAGACACATGAGGAAATAGCGATTAAGAAGATAGGTAAAGCCTTTGAAAATAAAGTAGATGCTAAAAGGACTTTGAGAGAGATTAAGCTACTTCGTCATTTGGAACATGAGAACGTAAGGTTCATTCTTGAATTCGGCGGAAACTCTTCACAAGATTAGAATTCTAACCAATTTGGTCTTCATTCAATCATTTGTATAGGTTGTCATCATAAAAGATATCATAAGACCTCCAAAGAAGGAGAATTTCATGGATGTTTATATAGTTTATGAGTTAATGGATACTGATCTTCATCAGATTATTCGATCAGACAACCCCTTGAATGATGATCATTGTCAGGTTTTAACATTCATAACTTTACCTTGTTTTGTTTTTTTCACTCGGCTATTTGCGACAATGAGTAATTGCCTCTCCTCCTTTTGTAGTACTTCTTGTATCAGATTCTCCGCGGACTCAAATATATACATTCAGCAAATGTCTTACATCGTGACCTTAAGCCGAGTAATTTGCTTCTGAATGCAAATTGTGACCTTAAAATCGCAGATTTTGGATTGGCAAGGACAACATCTGAAACAGATTTCATGACAGAGTATGTTGTAACACGATGGTACCGAGCACCAGAGCTTCTCCTTAATAGTTCCGAGTATACATCTGCAATTGATGTCTGGTCTGTTGGTTGCATATTTGCTGAAATCATGACAAGGGAACCTCTATTCCCGGGTAAGGACTATGTCCATCAGCTTAAACTTATAACAGAGGTATGTTTTATTCCTGAAAAGATCTACCACAAATGCTATATACTTCTCTCTGCATACACAATGTGATTACGAGTTATTTTTACAAAAAGTTGATAGGATCACCAGATGGAACGAGCCTAGAGTTCCTTAGAAGCGAGAACGCGAGAAAATACGTTAAAGAACTACCCAAGTTCCCAAGGCAGAACTTTTCAGTTAGATTTCCAAGTATGAATCCTACAGCTATTGATCTACTGGAGAAAATGCTTGTGTTTGATCCTGAAAAACGAATCACGGGTATGATTAGAAAACTAGTACATACCGAGGAATGATTGGCATAAGCATGATTGTGAAATTCTGGACTATGCTCTTTGTCTTGCAGTTGAGGAAGCATTGTGTCATCCTTACATGTCAGCTCTTCATGATCTTAACGATGAGCCTGTTTGTTCAAACCATTTCAGTTTTGATTTCGAGAATCCGTCATCCACTGAAGAAGAAATCAAGGAACTCGTTTGGCTAGAATCCGTGAAATTCAATCCTCATCCAACCTGTTAAGCAAGAATTTAAGGTGTAAGGATATTTATAGTCTTCAATTAAAATTGTTTGTTGTTTGGCTTTTAGTTGTCATGTAATGTAACACCAGAAAATGTTGTACAAGGATCTTCCTTGTTACCCAAGAAACGTTTTAGAAATGGAAAATGATTTGTGGTGGGGATAGTCACATTATATCAAATGTTTTCTGATTGAATTTATGTTAATGTTATACATATGTTTGTCGAGAATTAACGTTCGTAAAACCACAATAAATACAATACATAGGTTAATAAGAGGACCAAAGAAACAAAGAGATAGGACTTGGACAGAAGCCAAACCCAAATATTCCAACATATTCGTCCTATGATGCAATTTTTTTAGCAAACACCGATCAAATCTTCTGGCAGAATCAGAGGCTTTCAACAATTACCAGAGACAAGAACATTTGGATATCTGTTTGGATATCGTCCCGTCGATAAAACCAATCTTCTGCTTTGCTTGCAAAGCATTCCACATCTCCACTGCCCATTCGAAATAATTATCTTGACGAAGAAGAACAGAGGAGATGAGAGAACCTGGATTATCAGAAGCATTTATATGATACGGAGACATTGGTTTTGTTGACGAAATCTCTGTTTTTTCTTCGGAGATTATATTGCTTTCGTCATCAGAAAAAGCCATTACTGAAAATATAAAGAAAATTATTGATTAAGTGTTTATTGAAAGCCTTTGCTCTCATACCATGATAAGTATTTGAATTTGTTGATTTATTATTGATCTAGCTTTCAACTATTTATACATGTGAAAGCTAACTAGATAAACATGAATAATATAGAATATACTTAAATATATTCTAGTATATAGAATATTTCTTAAGTAGTATATAAATATATTCTAGTGTATAGAATATTTCCTAAGTATATTATAATATTCTATGTCCTTAGAACACGGATTTTTTTCCACATCGCCGTACAGAGATGTTGATGAAATCGGATGGGAGGATTGAGTCATCTCACAGTTCTTTCTCAATTTATTCTTTTATCACTTCCATGTCTTGAGGTATGCAAATTTATCTTTGCACCTCCATCAAGAAATAATTCTTCGACATCTCGTGAAACGTTCTTGGATCGGAAATACTCCACGAAAGTGTGAGAAAAGGTATTATACCAATACTCATTTCCCATAGCTTTATTTAGGTGACACCCGACAATATTAGTGCATCTTCTACCAAACCAAGAAAGATTATTGTCTTGAAAAGGAACATCTATCATGCCAAAACTTTTCGCACAAGGCGGAAATCCAAAAAAAGAGGACTCATGTCTTATTCAGCTTCATGATTTTTCATCATTTCTTGTTATCTCATTGAATTCTCCGACCATAAGTCATACTCCAAAATGATTTAAACTTATTTTTGTTAATCGTTTCCATATAGTTTTTTGGAAACGTACGATAGGATCACCATAAGAAAGGAGAGACAAGTTTTATTATCACCAATAGAATTCATTACATCAGTGATATTTTTTTTATAAAATAAAACTTCAATATGAAACTCAGCTAGAGACAACAAAGTCGAAAAACTCCATTTAGACGTGTGGGCTCTAAAGTAAAAAAAAAATCATAACTCAAATGCATGTCTAAATCTTGAATAAAAT
This sequence comes from Pugionium cornutum, assembly GCA_018901935.1. NCBI lineage: Eukaryota > Viridiplantae > Streptophyta > Magnoliopsida > Brassicales > Brassicaceae > Pugionium > Pugionium cornutum. Next base: position 16,206 of record JAENJI010000206.1, on the reverse strand, counting down.
GTTGTATTTTGTCTCTATAAGAAATAAAGCCTGTTCGTTTCGTAGCCGCAGGAATCTGCGGCTGCGTCATGCGGCCAAACGTTGTTCGTTTGACCGCCGCAGGTTCCTTCGGTCAAACGCTGCGGTCAACCGCAGAAAGCTGCGATCAAAATTTTTAATCGCTGCGAAATTATAGCGTTCGCGATCAAACAATTGCGATACAACCTGCGGGGACAACCTGCAGCGATCAAACGAATAACAATATTGCTGCGTCTAACCGCAGCGTCTGACCGTAGGTCGTTGCCGCAGACAAACGAACAACGCTATAATAATCGTAGGAATAAGGATTATCGTAACTCCTCTCCGAACTGCCATAAAGAACCTCGCTCATCGACAGTTCCAACTGAGTAATATTAGATACCCTCTAGTTGTGGTTGGATTATGCCTTTGTGATAAAATCGCCGCTAATAGAGGAAATTATTTTCTTCGCTAAATCAACATATATTGATCATGGAAATTTCCATATATTGATCTCATAAATCATCAATTTTTATCTATGGGTGACTAGGAAAAAAAAATAGTGAAATTAAAGTATATTTACTGTTTGTAATGCATTAGTTGTTTCATATATATATAATAATTAGATTTATATCCACGTTATGAATGGGAAAATATTCGTAAATTATATAATATTTTTTATTAGTAAATATAATTTAAATATTTATAAAATTTTAACTTTTATTTAAAATTATTTTTAATATTAATTTTTATATATATAAATTAAGGAAAAAATCATTGTTTTTAACGCATTTAATAATATTTTTAATTAGTTTAATAAAATATATTGATTATTTAACCATATTAATAACAATGTCATATATTGTAACTATTCTAATAATTTAATCTCATTTATATATTTATTTAAAATTCATTGTGGTGATAAAATATCAACATTGTATTTTTGTTAATAACACGTCGAGATAAGATTATTTTTTTTAAATAATTCAGGACTTTTCTCTTTTGAACATGTTCACGTCATAAAAAATTAATTAATAATTTAAATAATATATATATATATATAAAGTAAATCAAATGTATTTCTTTAGAAAACTCCACTTAGCAAATGAAATGGAAAAAACTCACTAAAGAAATTAGGTGAGGTACACTTTGAGGTTGAGCATCATGATATTCTCATGCCATGAACTTTATGCTCTCATCTTTGCTGCCATTTTTAATAATGATTTGCATCATGATACCTAAAGTTGTTCCATTGAATTTTTTAACTCTTTTTGGACTATTTGCAACTAACATATATTGTTTCATACATATAGCACTTAAAGAACAATTTCAACCTTTTTGTTGTGCCTATAGCGATGGAGTTGTAACAAGAACCAAGTTCATAGAGCTTTCTACAGATTCTCTCTCTTGAAGAAAAAGACTAAGACCAAACAACTAAAAGCTTATACATTGTAGAAGATGAGGGAGTCGAATTTCTTTCACAATCCTCGATTCTATTGTCCAGTGACTATTGCCTTATACTGCTTCTTCTAGATGAATTTACAATATACAAATAAATCTATAAAACAAATATACAATCACGTGTCTATTATACACATACACAAAACACTAGTGGACTTCTGTCCCATAAACTCATATATCCGTAACGGAATGGAACACCATGTGTCTTCTCTAGCCGACTCATTATGTCATAAGGATTCCTCGTTACTAAACACTTTTTCTTGGCTAGCCATGTGTAGCCAGACAAATATATCGGACTATCACATGGGAAAACTTTTGGTTCGTCAACAATCTTACAAAATTACACTTAATCACAAAATTTACACACACGTAAACCTCTTTCTACCCGATCAAATATAGTGTAAAGCTAATTCCTTTTGATCATATTCACAAACCGTGAAACATAAAAAAAATTGCACACTCACATTTTCATCTTTGTGTTGTAGAATTTCGAAGTTACAAATCTCACAGAACGACGTCTAGAATGGTAAGATAACCCTTAACCCTTTTAAACTCTTTATACTACAAGAAATTATCTTGGTTTTCAATCATACAATCTCTATACAATCCCTCAAATAAAAAATAAAAAACACTTGTTGTCCAAGTTTATCCTTCTTAAAATATTTCCATCAAGTATTCTTTGATCATATCATTAGATTTACTTGACACATTCGCCTCCCGCTTTCTTGTCATCATTAAATCTTTTAATGTTTTCAAATTTTGGATTCATTGTGCCATATGAGCTTCATGTTGTCACATCACCACATAAACATGTTCATGTTTTCATATCAACTCGTTGTTTCCAACCAATACAACTTCAACACAAACAACATACGAGGTTACCAATCCTTTTAACATCTCAGTTTCCGCATCCTATCATGATTTATATCACATCGTCTATGTAACGTGATATAAATCATTAGTTTAAGTTTAAGTTTTCAATAACATCACAACATTAAAATTAAAATGCATTAAAACTTTTTATTAATAAAAAAATTAAAACATGAATTGGTAAAAATAACCAAAATATAATGTTTTAAATTTATTTATAATTTATTTACACTAAATAAATATTTTCACATAATAATTTATGATATTTTTGAAAATTTAATTTTAATATGCTATATTTGAAATAAAAAAAACTCTAAAAATATTCTTTTATAGTATTAATTTTAATCTATTAATTTAATATAAAATTCTCAATTCACAACTGAAAAAGAATTAATTATTTTCTTTGACAACTCGAAAAGAAAGAATTAAATTTAAATTCCATGTTCATTAATGTTAAGTGTAAATTCGATTTTTTTTATTATATTCCACTACACACTAACCTAATAAATAATGTCAATATAAATAAAAGCTAATCAATGTCAAAGGTTTTTACGGCAAAAAGAAAGATCCAACGGTAAACAATCGAAGAATGAAAGAACTCTTTGTGTGTAGAACAAAAACGAGTTTATTAAGGTTTTAAATCCTCATCAACAAATAAAACATGAGCAATCTTTAAAAACAAGAGCACAGATTTTTGGCTTGAGGAGACTGTAATGTTAAAGTAAGAGCCCAAAAATGTACTACTCAACGCTGTGACGGCCTAGGCCTGGAGCTTCCAAACGTGGAGCGGCGTTCTTCACTACGCCAGGCATCGCCACCACTTGGGCGGTCAGTGCCTCTAGGACCAGACCCCCAACGGTCTCCTCCTTCCGCCGGAGATCCTGCTTTTTCCCTGCCACTGGTCCACCGGTCAGATTTCTGAGGCGGTCCTCTGCTGCTTCCCCAATGGTCATCTGCTGGAGGCGGACCACGGTTGGACCAGCGATCAGTTTCTGCAAGTGGCGGTGTTGTTGGTGCTGCTGAGCCTGAGACCTCCGTAGTCTGACGCTTGAACCTAGGAACGTATTTGGCAGGACCTGGTGCTGGTGATGTAGGAGTAGCAGCTGCAGCGGCTGCAGGAGTAACCATAGGCTCTGCAAGCCGGGTAGGTGGTGCATCAGTTCCCTTCAATAGGGCTTCTCGCCTCAGCCTCTCTTTCTCTTCGAGCTCCCTCTCTCTCTGTCTTTGCTTTTCAGCAATTTCATCCAACTTAGCTTTGCGTTCAGCTTCTTCCTTTTTGCGCCTCTCAGCTTCTAATTAAGAGCAAACCCCAAAAAATAGTTATTGTAGAAAAACTTCAACATCACAGCAAAATGATGTGGTTTAGGGAACCAAAGTCTCACCTTCACGCTTGCGAGCTTCTTCTTCTTCCTGCAGCTTTCTTGTTCTTTCTTCTTCACATCTCAAATAATATAGCTGCTTCCTCTTAATATCCCTTTCTTGCTTCCTGGATCGAATAATTTGGCTGATACGTTCCTCTTTTTCCATCCTTATTCTGTCAAACTCTGCTTGTCGACGGCTAATCACTTGCTCTTGGAATATTTCCTGGACGAAGAAAAATATGATTATCAGTAGCTTGAAAAGAAAAGTTACAGGAACAAATACAGAAGCTTGGAACAGTCAGAGAAACAACTTGACATGTCAAAACTGACCTTATTCTCCAACATTCTGGACAGCCTGCTCTTTTCCTTCAAGTCACTTTGATGGTGTTCTCTACTGAGTTCAACTTCACGCTGAAATGGAGGGAAGATTTAAAGGACCTCATATACTTCAACTCAGATGGAAGTTATTAGACAATTTACTGCAATAATAATGTTTTACCTGTTGCTCGCGCTCATAAAATTCTCTTTCCTCTACCAGTCTTCGCTGATATGCAGCTTCAATCAATGGAGCAGCCTCTTCTCTCTTTGCTCGCTCCAAATAATCAATAGTTTTGGCAAGTTTTTGGAGTTTCTTCTCCATTTCTTGCCTTTCCTTGAGCTGCTCAGTTAAGGCCCTCTCCATCACAGTTTGCTTTGTCACCTTCTCCTACATTTTGTTTCAGCCAACCAATATTATTAGTAATACGCACAGCTTTGAACTGTGTAATAGCTAATATATGATATCAGCAAACTTACTCCATCTAAAAGTGTCTTCTTCTTTCCCTTTTTCATGCGTTTCTCTGTGTCTTCCAGCAACGCCTGAGCCTCCTCAAGTTCCTTCTCCTCTATCTCCCTAAGGATTCTTTGTCTCCTTCTCTCATCAAGCTCTGCAGCAAGTCTTTTTTGTTCTGCCTCCTCTGTTAACTTCTGAAGCTTCAGCCGTTTCTGCTCTTCCTCACGTTCCTTAAAAAGCAAAACGTCAAATAAAGGAATTGTAATCAATCGGCAAAATGTTAATGAAAAAGACTTATAACCACATTGGAAAATAAAATTACCATTTCTAGTTGCTGTCGCTCTTGATCCTCCTTCCTCTTTTCAATGATTGATTTACGAGCAAGCAGTCTTTTGTGCTCCTTCTCAACAGTATCCGCTAAATTTGGTACTATGCCACCTAATTTTGATGCTTTACTTGGGACAGGATATAGCATAGCTCTTACTTTGTTCAAAGACTCAGCAAACACGGCCAGATGATCCCTCAGTCCATCGGACTCAATACTCTAATAGACAAAGTTGATTGAATAAGTTAGTACCTAACAACAAATCAATAAGTCTAAAGTTATGTTACTCAAAGATAGACATGGCATAATAAGCAGTCTGAGCTAAAGCATCAGAGTGGCTTACCAAATTTCCAAATATGACAACACCCTTCATGTGATCAACTTTCATGGCAACAAAATTGTTCTTAACAGCATCAACCGATATCTTCTCTACCACTGAGAATTCGAAGAAAGGGACCAGCTGAGATAAACTCTCAATTCTTATAGTCTGATAAATCTTAGACACCTGGAAAAGAAAATCATAGCAAAGACCTTTGAGCACGTAAACAAAAAAAATTTGGATAAACCACCAGACCAATCCAAAATGATTGAGTGAATATTATGAGAAATAGGACCACGTTTTTACCTGTTGAAGTAGCCTCAGCGTAGCAAGCTTCTCCAAAGAAGGAACATATTGGGAGAGTTGCACCTCTGGTAAAGAAGGAGCTGAAGACAGCTTCCCACCAGATGTGGATATTCTTTCCAGCAAAGGCTGAATTTTGGAGCCAAGATCAAGTGGGTGAAATTCATGCTCTAAAACATGGAAAAGATCTTTGACCTCCTGAGAAGCACAGCTCAAAACACCTTTTGTAACCTAATTATACAGAAATAAGCCTCAAATTAGATACATGTAAGGCGATACATATTCCAAATCTTATGTAAAAAATTAACTATGTAATATGGCTGCTAGATACTCACCAGGTCTGACAGAAGAGCTGACCGGGAAAGCTGAAAAAGAAATGAATTGAATTAGAAATAACAAATCAGATATAAAGGGCGTAATATATAACTATAAAGCAAAATAAGAACCAATGTTACCATATCTCTGCCCTCAAATTTAGGTTCAAGATTGAATCCTATGAGGTTGGCCATCCTCAAATTGCGTTCTTTTTCACTTTCAAGTTCCAAATGAGATGCACTCTGTGCCCGATCAAACGGTGGAGCAGATAATGCCGCTAAGACAACAGATGATGCTATTAGCTGCAAGTCCTTTTGGCTTAAGTTCTTATTGAAATTTTTCTGCAGACTAAACAGCTTGAACCAGGCGTAAGCATGATATAAATGGCTAGATGAAATCCATAAGATTTCAGTCAATTTGGAATAATAAACCATCAATAAAGATGACTTGGGCGTTTTTTTGACCATGCACATTAATCCATATATATCTTCAACAGAACGAAAAGCTTCCTGCAAAACATAAGATTCATCACGAACCATTCTAAATTTCTAACCTACTTCCAGCATTGGAAAAGAGGATAAGGCACATGCTGCCAAACAACATTTGACATAAGATAAGGTAGCATTAGCAAAATACGTGCAGAAACAAAACACACCTGCCAAAGTCCAAGCTCAGTAGCAACTTTCAACTGATCAAATCTTGTGTCCAAATAAAGTTGCAAGCTCTCGGGAGCTGATAAGTCAGGCCGATCCCTTTGGTCTCTGTATTTGTTCAGATTCGCCAAATGATTTCTTATAATTTCACAAAGCCTACGGAACTCTGTTGTTCGCTTATACTGCTTACAGAACTGTAAGGCTTTATGTGCTGTCATCTACAAGAAAAAAAATGTACAAGTCTTCAGTCTTAACTAACTAACAACCACAGGATTTGCTAATAAGCTTGTCCTAAATGAAAACTAACCGCATAAAGTGCTTCCAGCTTTGAGTTGTTTCGCAATATCTCAAGCACTGTTCTGTATGTCTCCCACAAAAACTTGAACCATGGGGTGACCAACTCACGGTCAGATCTATCTTTTCCCTTCTCCCCACTAACAATACTGAGCTGTAAATCTTCAGGCTTTCTATCAGCTTCAAGGTCATCAACATCAAGGGCTTCCTCCAGGGCATCCGCCTGAGAGCGAGCCAGCTCAGCTTTCTCAGTAGCAAGATGTAGGAAGCGCTTGATTACTTCCTCCAAGGAACTAACATTCACTTGCTGGCAAACAATACGGTACTGGATCAAACCATCCTTAGCAAATCGTCCTCTCTTTAAGTCAACACAAAGTTCTAGGTACTTAAACATGATCTTTTCAAGCGGTTTCTGCCAAGCTCTGTATCTTTTTGAGGTAATGAGATCATGAAGCGCCTGCAGAGCATCTTGTTTCTGTCCAACATTGATCAATTCTGCGAACACACACAGATAACAGAATGTCAATTCATACACCCTAAACTAAATCCATGAGACCTAATGTCTAAAAGAATATTCTAGGGCATGACCCTTAAAACAAGCAATTCGTAACTTACCATCAGCACGCTTCAATGCATTCTCCGGTTTGGCAAAATTCGCCATGTTTCAGACGAAACAGTCAAGACAAGCTCGCACGAAAAGGACACAACAATTTGCCTGAAACCAGAAAAAATACAAGGATTAAACTAATTTTACGAAACATTGATTTTTTAACCTACTCGATTCAAAGAGATCACGGAATTAAAAACCCAATACCAAAAAGGAAAATTTTGCGTATTCTAGCTACAGATGACCAGGAAAAACTCGACCGAATACTAAATGCATCTCATACAACCAATAAAAACACATACGCAGCAAAGAATAATATTCGAAAACCTGATGCAAATGCCAAACAGATCAATTCGATTGAAAACAGCAGAGATCCAATCAATGGTGCGGAAACAGAATCGAAACTTAAAGCTAACCTTGTAGCCGTGAGTAAGAGAAAAGGGAAAGCAGAAGAACTCTAGGGTTTCTAGTATTAATACTATCTGTGTAAATATATATATTTACCAGATTTTACAAATACCGGCAAAGCAATTTTCAATATTCGATAAAGCCCCGTTTTATCCTTTCGTGTCTGAAAAACCATTTATGAAAAATTGATTTTATTACATATAAATCAACAATTGATTTTATAATTTTTACCCAAAATTCATTTCCCGTTCCATTTCACGAAAAATCAAAAATTCTGAAAACATAAAAACTCGATTAGTGTTCATAAACCAAAAATTTGTAACATTTCTACATGTATCTCAAAAATATAGAATTCGATTACATCTTTTCTCGTATAAAATTATTAAATATTCGTATGAAAATATTGAATTATTGGTACAAAAACAAATCAAAAATCTGATAGACAATTTTTCGACACATATAAAGATTATAAAAACATAAAAGACTCCAACTTTTTCCAACCCAAAACACTCAAAAACTTCAACACAAATCATAGATGGAAAAGATAAAATCAATTTTTAAATTTTACTAAAGAATTTCTTCTATATGTATACAATAATGTAAAGTTATTATCAACAAGTTATAGTCTTAATAAATCTCAAGAAATACAATGTCATAAACATCAAAACGGATTCATTTCCCAATTGATGGCTATTGTAGGTGGAACAAAAAAAGTTGCTATGTGTATTGGCCTAATTGCATTTTCGAGTGGTTATAATCACAGCTCTGTTTGCTCCAAGAGTTGTTGTTTGCAGGATTAGAAAACAGTACAAAGCTTTTGTCTTAGAAATTTTTTCTCATTGTTCACTTTCGTTTCACGTGGGAATTGTTTAGTTGACAATTTTCTTATACTTTCTTCAGTTTAGTTTTGTAGGAATGTAAACTATTTAAAGAAGAACATAACTGATAATTATAGTTTTTGCATTATTTTATTATATTTTTCTTGTCTTTATTTAGCATTCTAGGTATTCTATATATCCATTGACATTCATTTGTATTTGACATTGCATTCTATAAATTAAAGCATGCATTATGCATTTTGCATATCTTCTCGATTTTTCACGTACAACAAAAAGTTAGATGAAATCAAACGATAAGAGATGGCCATAGAATCTCCTAAAAGCCACGAGATCGTCTATCAGGCCGATCTCGACTAGCCAATCTCAAGCCAACTCCCTGCCCATCAGGAGATCGGCCATCAGGGCGATCTCAGCTACCCGATTTCAAACCAACTCTTTGCCTATCACAAGATCGGGCATCAGGCGATCTCAACCGGCTGATCTCGAGCCAACTTCCAGCCCATCCTGAGATCGGCCATCAGACCAATCTCAGCTGGCCGATCTCAACCCAACCTGAGCCAACTCCCTATCCATCAGAAGATTGACCATCAAGCGATCTCAACTGGCCGATTTTGGGCCAACTCGAGCCCTAACTTTCCTAAACATATTTTAAGTTAACCGGTTTGTTTCGAAATTAAACCTATTTATTATAGATACTATATAAACCCTTCTAAAACACATTTAACCTAAATTTTATTCTAGTTTATGGATGTGGCCGTTTTTAGAGAGAGGATATTTTGCTTTCAAATCTTGTTCTTGCACTCTTGGTTTCTTGTGAAGAATTCTTTTACCCTACCTCTTCTTTTATGTTTTAGTGCTTCTATTTCATTATGCTTACTGTTTATTTAAAAATGTCTGAGTAGTTCTCTATATATATCAGGAGTAAGGCGGATTAGGGGAATCTGATAGTGACTTAGGGTTGTTTAGGTAGATTAGATGATAAATCTTTGATGCTTAGGGCATGTTTAGGGATTGAAATAGTTAATCAATGCATAGATCAATGATAATTTTCTCCAAGTGTAGACAAAATGTATAGATAGTTTGAACATGCTTATCTCATCTTAGCCAACGAGAATTGATATCTAAGGCGATAGATAGACTAGGTTAGACTCGAAATCAATGATTGCTAGTCGATAGATTGATGTGCAAAAGACTTGTAGTTTGTAGGTTGATGAATGGGCTGATACTACGAGAGTGGATCAGTCTAGTGTCACATGGATTTATCTAATCGAATATGTAGAATCGTTAGTTAATGGAAGATTATTTAGAATTGAATGTCTTGTCCACTGTCCATATATCTTATTTATTGAATTTAACTCGTATTTACTTTCTTTGCAAATAGATTATTAGACAACCAATCAAAAACCCAATTAGTTTTGATTCGACACCCAACTAGTAATCGATTTGTTTTGCACTTGGCGTTGTATTAGGGATTAAAACTTAAACCCATCAATAACGTTTTAACTCCATTGTTTTCTTCTCTCCTAAGATGAGTAGATGTAGGAACAAGAGAACTTGTTCGAGTAAGGGGAACTGTTGGAGATGCTCTAGCCGGTTGTACAACACTTTCTAGAGACTCAGGGGTGATGGGTTGATGGTGACCCTTCAGCTGGCTGTAGAGCACTTTCTAGAGGATTTAAGCGAGGATTGAGTAGAAAGGTGGATCGAGAGATGCCACACAGATTATGGAAGATTTGTGATAAGTTTAAATCACTCAAGTTTCAAGGATTCTCACACAAGAAAGCTGGAGGTGTCACCTCCTTTCAAAGGAAGAAAAACTAGGTTTTTATTTCATAAAACCTAAGTGATTACATGCTGAGAATGGACATTATATAACAGTCTAGCAACATGTGCCTTCTAGGGCTGAAAATACATTATAATGGAAGGACTAAAACGAAAATAACAACAACACATTAGTTACTAATGACAAATAAAAAACTCTTAAACTTAATAGTCATATTCCTCAAAACAGGTACATCTGCATGAAAAGGAGCAACATTAGTAATATTAAAAGTAGGAGATATGGTCATCTCACCTGGCAACTCAAGTTTATAGGCATTGTTGTTGATCTTCTCTAAAACACGAAAAGGATCATCTCCTCTTGGAGAAAGCTTGGATTTCCTTTGGTTCGGGAATCTTTCATGTCTCATGTGCAACCATACCCAATCTACAAGTTCAAATGATATGTCTTTTCGGTGTTTATCTACAATTTTTTTGTACTGCTCGATTCTCTTTTCCAAGTTTTTCTTGACCTTTTGATGAATATTCTTAACATAATCTACCCTGATTTCTGCTTCACTAGACATAACATCTTGAGGTAAAGGTATAAGATCCAGTGGGGTAGTAGGAGTAAATCCATAAACCATTTCAAAAGAAGAAAGTTTAGTTGCTGAATGTTTAGCATGATTATAAGCAAACTCAATGTAAGGTAAGCAAGACAACCAGTTTCTTAGATTCTTACCGAATGTGGCTCTCAACAATGTTGAAAGAGTTCGGTTTACTATCTCTATTTGACCATCGGTATGTGGGTGGCAAGTAGTTGAGAAGAGCAACTTAGTTCCTAACTTTTTCCATAATGTCTTCCAGAAATGACTTAGAAATTTGGTATCACGATCTGAAACGATTGTTCTAGGAACTCCATGTAGGTGCACTTCTTCTTTAAAAAAAATCAGCTATTTGCGTAGCATCGTTAGTCTTGTTACATGGTATAAAATGAGCCATGTTTGATAACCTGTCTACAACTGTAAAGATAGAATCCTTGTGGTTGATCTTCGGTAGATCTAAGACAAAGTCCATAGAGATATCTACCCAAGGTAGGTTAGGAGTGGGCAAAGGCATATAACAACCATATGGGTGTGACCTGGATTTTGCTTTCAAGCAAGTGATACACTTAGCATAGAATCTTTCAACATAGATGTGGACAGTAGAAATATTTCATAAGTACACTCAATATCTTATCTCGGCCAAAATGTCCTATGAGTCCTCCTCCATGAGCTTTTCTAATCAATAGTTCTTTCAATGATCCCCGAGGAATACAAAGACGTTTTTCCTTAAACAAAAATCTATCATGTTGATAAAACATACTAGATGCAGCCTTGTTGGTCTCCTTAAATATTTCTTAAAAATCTGGATCATTCTCATACATTGCCTTGATGTGTTCAAATCTCATAATCTTAGCTTCCATTGTGCTGATGAGAGCATGTCTCCTTGATAAAGCATCAGCCACAACGTTATCTTTACCTTTCTTATATTTGATCACATAGGGAAAAGTCTCCACAAACTCAAGCCACTTTGCATGCCTCTTCTTAAGCTTAGTTTGTCCTCTTAAGTGCTTGAGTGTCTCATGATCTGTATGAATAACAAACTCATTTGACAGTAGGTAATGTTGCCAAGTTTCAAGAGATCTTACCAAAACATAGAGCTCTTTATCGTATGTGGGATAGTTAAGTGAACCTCCACTAAGTTTCTCAGTGAAGTAAGTCACTGGTTTTCCTCCTTGCATTAGGACAACTCCTATACCTATTCCTGAAGCATCACATTCAATTTCAAAGGTTTTATCAAAGTTAAGAAGTACCAAAACAGGCGCATGTGTGAGGCTTGTTGAATGCCTTCTCTTGTGCTGGTCCCCATTTGAACTCCACATTCTTCTTAATTACTGAAGTGAGGGATGCAACAATAGTACTAAAGTATTTGACAAATCTTCTATAGAAACTAGCCAATCCATGGAAACTCCTCACATGTCTGATTGTTGTTGGGGTTGGCCAATCTTGAACTGCTTTGATCTTTTTTTCATCGACCTTTAAGTCCTGAGAACTTACAACAAATCCTAGGAATACAACTTGATCAGTACAGAAAGTATATTTCTTAAGGTTAGCATAAATGTTTTCATCCTTAAGTGTTTCAAGTATCTGCTCAAGATCTCGTAAGTGATCTTCAAGATTAGAGCTATATATTAGAATGTCATCAAAATAAACTACTACGAACTTACAGATAAATGCTCTTAGGATATGGTTCGTGAGTCTCATGAAAGTATTTGGAGTGTTTGTGAGTTCAAATGGCATGACTAGCCATTCATACAATCTTTGTTTGGTTTTTAAACGTTGTCTTCCATTCATCACCTTCTTTCATTCTCACCTGATGATATCCACTTCTTAGATCAATTTTGAGAAGATAGTTGCTCCATTGAGTTCATCTAGCATGTCATCAAGTCTTGGAATTGGATGTCGGTATTTGACAGTGATATTGTTGATTGCTCCACAATCAACACACATTCTCCAAGTTCCATCTTTCTTAGGCACTAGAAGAACAGTAACAACACATGGGCTTAGACTTTCTCGGATATAACCCTTAGACATTAAATCTTGTACTTGTCTTTCCAGCTCCTTTGCTTCTTCTGGATTTACTCTATAGGCAGATCGGTTTGGCAATGGTACTCTAGGAACAAGATCAATCTGATGCTCGATTCCTCTTATAGGTGGCAATCCTGGTGGTATCTCTTCTGAAAAAAATCAGTGAATTTGTCAAGAAGCTCTAGAACAGCAGCAGAGAGTTCCTCCTTTTCTTGTCCTGAAAACAACATTTCTTTAAAGATCATTAGTAGCACATGTTCTTTAGAATCAGGAGATTTCAAAACACTGGCAGGTGTTACATAAATGTTATTTTTATTTAGTTTTTCTCCTCTAGACATAGTTCGTTGCATGTCATGCACTTCTTGTGGAGTTAAAGGTACTAAGCTATGTTTCTTGTTATTGTGCATGGAGGTATAGTGATTGGTGCGTCCATTGTGTAATGTTTCTTTGTCAAATTGCCATGGACGACCTAGAAGTAGATGCCCAGCTTGCATAGGTACCACATCTCACACAACTTGATCTGCATAGTTTTCTATGCTGAATGGTATGGTGACTTGTTCTGTGATTTTTAGCTCAGTTTCATCGTTTAACCATTTGAGCTTGTATGGTCGAGAATGTTTTATCTTTTATAACCCTAACTTATCAACCAAATACTTACTGGCTATATTAGTACAAAAACCACCATCTATGATCAAGTTACATACTTTAGAATATATTATGCACCGAGAATAGAAAATATTTTCTCTTTATATAGTTTATGGTTCAAAAAAGCACTGAAGGATCTCCTTGTAATTAGAAGCTCTCCGGTATCGGGATAGTCCATAACTTCTTCCTCAGAGTTTTCTGGTTCATACTCTTCTTCATCTTGAGACTCATATTCGCCATTAGATTTAAGGATCATAACTCTCTGGTTTGTGCATTCTCTTGCATAGTGGTCTTTTCCCTGACATTTAAAACATGTTATGTCACGAGATCTTTGAGTTAGAGTTTTATCTTGCTCTAGTTTATTGTTTTTAGACGTTTCAGCAATGGATTTCTTGAATCTGGATTCTAGGTCGATGACTTTTCCTTTGTCCAAAGCCTTTTGAGGTTGTTGATTCTAGGTAGACTTGATACGATTTGCTGAGATAGTCTTCCTTGATTTTTATGTGCTGCTCGGCCTGAACCGCAAGATGCAACAGCTCACCCAGATCATGATAGGTTTGTTTCTCCACTTTTCTAGCAATTCGATCTTGCAGACCATCTAGGAATTGAGCCATAAAAGTTTCTTTTGAATCTTTGGTCTCCAACCTATTTCTAAGCATTTCAAACTTATCAAAGTATTCTTCAACACATTTAGAACCTTGAGTTAGTTTTCTAAATTTCTTCTACAACAGTATGTAGTAGTATGCAGGGACATATCTCCTCCTTAGTTAGAACCTCATGTCTTCCCAAATAGTGATCTCACCATGTCTATGTCTTCTTCTTTCAGACACATCTTTGTCCCACCAAGCTAGAGCGCTTTCACTGAGTTAAGCAGCTGCTAGAGACACTTTTCTCTGATCTGAATAGTTGTAATACTCAAATATGTATTCCATACGCCTTTCCCAATCAAGGTAGGCATCTGGATTAACCTTTCCAGAAAAGGTTGGTGTCGTGAGCTCTACGTCTCTGTTTCCATGCCAAGATTCTTCTACTCTATCTCTATCATGTTGATATTATCTTTTTGGTCTATGATTATGATCAGGTTTTGGTGGAAAATCATCTTCTAAGTCAGCTATTTCATCCTCCTCATGATTCACACGTTGGGCATTCGCATTTCTGATAGGATTTATGCGAATTGGTGGTGGTTGTTCTATTCTTGTCATGCGATCTCCTAGGTTCTGAAGTTGAATCTGAATAGCAACAAGCATTTGAGAAACATTCACATCTATTGGTTCTCCCATAGTCACACAATCTGTCTCACACTAAATAAACAGATCAAGTGCAAAAGAAGTCGAATACACACAATAAAAAATAACTTAAAATGGACAGAGCTAGTTGCAACAGCAAAGGAAGTCGAATAGACACAATAAAAAAACTGAAAATCGAAAAATCTAGTTGCAGCAGCAAAGGAATTCAAATAGACATAATAAAAAACAACTAAAATTGACAGATCTAGTTGTAGTAACAAAAAATTCGAATTGACCCAATCAACACAACTGAAAATTAACAGATCTAGTTGCACCAACACAAGCTATCAACAACTAATGATGTTACTGGCTTCAAACACACAAAAATACCAAATTGGGATTCGATTTTTATGGGTTTTATGAAGAGATACAGTTTGACAGCAAGTTAACAAAGAAATGACAGAGTAAAAACGAAAATGGAGGTAGATAAACCTGAATAGGAGCGATTAAGCTCTGATACCAGATGATGCATGAACAAGAGGACTTGTTCGAGCAAGGGGAACTGTTGGAGAGGCTCTAGCTGGTTGTATAACACTTTCTAGAGACTCAGGGATGATGGGTTGATGGTGACCCTTCAGCTGGTTGTAGAGTATTTTCTAGAGGATCTAAGTGAGGATTGAGTAAAGAGGTGGATCAAGAGACGCCACACAGATTATGGAAGATCTGTGATAAGTCTATAGCACTCAAGCTTCAAAGATTCTCATATAAGAAAGTTGGAGGCGTCACCTCCTTTCAAAGGAAGAAAAACTAGGTTTTTATTTCATAAAACTTAAGTGATTACATGCTGACAAGAGATTTTATATAATAGTCTAGCAGCAGTTGTCTTCTAGTGCTGAAAATACAGTATAATGGAATGACTAAAACGAAAATAATAACAAGATATTAGGAACTAATGACAAATAAAAGATTCTTAAACTTAACAGTCACATTCCTGCAAAACAAGCAAATAAACGTGTTAATTCAAACATAAGAATTTTAAATACGCACTTTGGTCTCTTGTAGCTCCTTATAATACCTTTTAAGTTTGTTTAACAATGATGAATAAGGTTGTATCTCTGAAGCTTTGTAAAACTGGAAAGAGTGAAATTGTTGTAGTGTTTAGTTGTTCATAGTATCCTTCTTGTAATTCCTTAGTAAGTAGCTTCATGGAATCTTTCATTTTTTATGATTGTTATAAGAATGTCGATAGACTTATTGAATATTTTACTAAGATTTCTTGTGACTAATCTTGTTTTTGGATTTTGTTTCATAATAGGTATATTAATGGATTCTTCTTCACCTTCTAATGAACTAGTATTGATGTCCTCATCAATTTTGTTTGCTTGCTGCTTCTTTCAAAAGAATTCCATGGAATTTAGAATTA